>CM065127.1:9372500-9615000 GCA_033026305.1 Cirrhinus molitorella | reverse complement strand
GTCCCTCTCTCACTGTTTGCCTTAAAAAAGTACACGCAGACATCTTGAATTGCTTAATCTCATCAGTGCAGTTTTATTTGTGTTGCGGTGTGCTCTGAAGTGGTGGGCTTCCTGGCTCCTGCCTGTTCCACCCATACATAATAAAGGGCGGCCAGATGAGGACAGAGGTTGCCAGAGTCCAATTAGAGTGGCGTTCATTATGGCTGATCTGGAGGCCCTCACTGCGGCCCTAACTGCTGATTAAGAACCATATCTATCAACCACCAAGCTTGACTTTAGACTTAACCCTGGAATCAAACATGGAATATTGTATTAATGTTTCCTAAAAGCTAGTGAGCTGCCTATGTCATTGCATAACACACGTATAGTGAGTCACATATTGAGTCACATACTGAGGGCATTTCTAATTGTTCTAGCAATTTAATTATTTTATTTGACACATAGCTGGCTTAAATAGAATGTGCAGTTAATTGATCAAAATTAAAAGTAAAGAAAATAAATGCTGTCTTTTTGGAAAAGAAAGAAAAAAATAAATCCATAATTCAGCACTTATAAAAATAAGAAATGATTATGAGCAACAAATATTAGAATCATTTCAGAAGGGCCATGTGACAGGACAGAAGTAATGATGCTACAAATGTAAAAAATCAAAACAAGACAAAATGAAATAATAAAATAAAATGAAAATATAAAATAAATTAAAAAAAAAAAAAGAATTACAAAAATAAAATAAAACGGGTCAAAATTAAATGAAATAAAACAAAATGAAATAATAAAATAAAATGAAAATATAAAATAAAATAAAATAAAATAAATGAAATGAAATAAAATAAAAAAGATTAATTAAAAATTAAAATAAAACTGGTTAAAGGGAAATAAAATAAAATAACTAATAAAAAAATAAAATAAAACAAAATGAAATGAAATGAAAAAATAATATCAATGAAATAAAACAAAATTAAATTAAATTAAACAGAATAAAATGAAATAATAAAATTAAGTAAAATTAAATAATAAAATAAAAAATGAAATGGAATAAAATAAAATAAAATCAAACAGAATAAAATTAAATGTAATAGAATAAAATAAAATAAAACAAAACAAATAAAACAAAATAAATTAAATGAAATAATAAATTAAAATGAAATGAAATAAAATAGAACAAAATAAAAATAAATTAAACTAAAACTAATAAAAATAAAAATAAAACAAATAAATAAAATTAAATCAAGAAATGAAATAAAATAAAATGAAATGAAATAAAATAAGTAGCTATAAAGTCATTATTATAATTATTATATCACTGTCAAATTTACAGTAACCTCCCTCAATTCAGTCTTCAGTAAGACTGAAAACAAACTAGAGTACTGTAAATCATATAATTACATGCTATATACTGTAAAATCAGTCATATTCACAACTATCAAATATAAAATTACAGTAGAAATAATGTATCTTTATTATAAATATGTTACTGAAATTACAGGAGCAAATGTAAATTTACACTATATTTTTCAATAAATTAGAAATTCACTTCACTAAAATACAGGTGATACTTTTCAGTGTAAAAAAATGGCAATATTACAGCATTTACAGAACATTACATAAATCTGAAGAAGCAAAAGCTTTGAAAATAAACATCTTAAAAAAAATTAAAGTAAAGTAAAAATTACCCCTATTTCCCATAATACATTACTGGATGCATTTATGAAATAATTAATGACACTTAAAAGATAACAAAAATATATATATAAACAATAAGTTAATAAACAAAATTGTCACATGCTAGCATAGATAGCATATTGCAGGCATGTCGATAATGTACTATATTAATATGCTTTCTGTATAATCTACTGTACTTAAGTTAACTCCTCCCTTAAAATAATGATTAAAGTCAAAAATAAAACACACTGTGGTTGGTTACTTCAAATGTTGGTTGGAAAGTCTCCAGTATAAGTGTGCAGATCTTGGCCAAAAATATGCTACAATGAGTACCAGACTGTGAAAAGTCTATATCACCAGCACAAAACCCACATCTTCTGCAGCAGACCTGTTTATTAAAACAGCCCCAGCAGCCAACAGCGTGTCCTCCCACCTATTGTGCTCGGAGAGCTTCTTCAGACCGCGTATGGAGCAGACAATTACCATGGGGCCCAGGCATACGTCTGCTGCCCATATCAAGAGGGAAGCATGCGGCTCTCACAGAGAGCTCTCATCCCACACGTTCACATTACAAAGCCACTGTTGGTCTGTAATACATTTCACGGCATCTGGAGCCAATCTCGCCACGCTGACATACAAGCCCCTCTCAGGCACTGACCTGACTGTCATCCGTATACTCAGCCTTTGTGTTTTATATCACTCCTAATGCATAGAGGAAAAGATTTAGCGCCGAGGCAAACGTGCGTCGAGATAAGAGACACTTCTCCCTGAAGGAGTGATTTTGGTACCTTAATGAGATGCTGAGCTCAAATATGTCAAAACTGAGTTATGGTGGTTTACAGGAGGCAGGGGACGATATCTCCTGTTTGTAACCTAAAAGCATGACTTGCATGGACCCTCATTGCAACATAACCAAGCAGAATCAACGTTGGCTATAGTACTGGCAAGTTTGCCCCTGCTGGTAGATGCTGTAACTACAACATTCTGCCAAAAAACATCTTTTGCCATTGAGGACCATAAATAGCACATATGAGCATGAATATGGACATAGAAAAACCTACATAAATAAGCAATATAATAATATATAGTATAATATAATATAATATAATATAATATAAATACTTTAAGGAAACCCTGCGCCTGCTGAGCAACTGTCATTGAGATATAATATAATATAATATAATATAATATAATATAATATAATATAAATACTTTAAGGAAATCCTGTGCCTGCTGAGCAACTGTCATTGAGATATAATGTAATATAACATAATGTGATATAATATAATATAATATAATATAATATAATATAATATAATATAAATACTTTAAAGAAATCCTGTGCCTGCTGAGCAACTGTCATTGAGATATAATATAATATTATATAAATACTTTAAAGAAATCCTGTGCCTGCTAAGCAACTGTCATTGAGATATAATATAACATAATGTGATATAATATAATATAATATAATATAATATAATATAATATAATATAATATAAATACTTTAAGGAAATCCTGTGCCTGCTGAGCAACTGTCATTGAGATATAATATAACATAATGTGATATAATATAATATAATATAATATAATATAATATAATATAATATAATATAATATAATATAACATAATATAATATAATATAATATAATATAATATAAATAGTTTAAGGAAATCCTGTGCCTGCTGAGCAACTGTCATTGAGATATAATATAACATAATGTGATATAATATAATATAATATAATATAATATAATATAATATAATATAATATAATATAAATACTTTAAGGAAATCCTGCACCTGCTGAGCAACTGTCATTGAGATATAAAATAATATAATATAATATAATATAATATAATATAATATAATATAATATAAATACTTTAAGGAAATCCTGTGCCCGCTGAGCAACTGTCATTGAGATATAAAGTAATATAATATAATATAATATAATATAAATACTTTAAGGAAATCCTGCACCTGCTGAGCAACTGTCATTGAGATATAAAGTAATATAATATAATATAATATAAATACTTTAAGGAAATCCTGCGCCTGCTGAGCAACTGTCATTGAGATATAATGTAATATAACATAATGTGATATAATATAATATAATATAAATACTTTAAGGAAATCCTGTGCCTGCTGAGCAACTGTCATTGAGATATAAAGTAATATAATATAATATAATATAATATAAATACTTTAAAGAAATCCTGTGCCTGCTGAGCAACTGTCATTGAGATATAATATAATATAATATAATATAATATAATATAATATAAATACTTTAAAGAAATCCTGTGCCTGCTGAGCAACTGTCATTGAGATATAATATAACATAATGTGATATAATATAATATAATATAATATAATATAATATAATATAATATAATATAATATAAATGCAATATAAATGCAATATAAATACTTTAAGGAAATCCTGTGCCTGCTGAGCAACTGTCATTGAGATATAAAATAATATAATATAATATAATATAATATAATATAATATAATATAATATAATATAAATACTTTAAGGAAATCCTGTGCCTGCTGAGCAACTGTCATTGAGATATAAAGTAATATAATATAATATAATATAATATAATATAAATACTTTAAGGAAATCCTGCACCTGCTGAGCAACTGTCATTGAGATATAAAATAATATAATATAATATAATATAATATAATATAATATAATATAATATAATATAATATAATATAATATAAATACTTTAAGGAAATCCTGTGCCTGCTGAGCAACTGTCATTGAGATATAAAGTAATATAATATAATATAATATAATATAATATAATATAAATACTTTAAGGAAATCCTGCACCTGCTGAGCAACTGTCATTGAGATATAAAGTAATATAATATAATATAATATAATATAATATAATATAATATAATATAATATAATATAAATACTTTAAGGAAATCCTGCGCCTGCTGAGCAACTGTCATTGAGATATAATGTAATATAACATAATGTGATATAATATAATATAATATAAATACTTTAAGGAAATCCTGTGCCTGCTGAGCAACTGTCATTGAGATATAAAGTAATATAATATAATATAATATAATATAAATACTTTAAAGAAATCCTGTGCCTGCTGAGCAACTGTCATTGAGATATAATATAATATAATATAATATAATATAATATAATATAATATAAATACTTTAAAGAAATCCTGTGCCTGCTGAGCAACTGTCATTGAGATATAATATAATATAATATAATATAATATAATATAATATAATATAAATACTTTAAAGAAATCCTGTGCCTGCTGAGCAACTGTCATTGAGATATAATATAATATAATATAATATAATATAATATAAATACTTTAAAGAAATCCTGTGCCTGCTGAGCAACTGTCATTGAGATATAATATAATATAATATAATATAATATAATATAATATAAATACTTTAAAGAAATCCTGTGCCTGCTGAGCAACTGTCATTGAGATATAATATAACATAATGTGATATAATATAATATAATATAATATAATATAATATAATATAATATAATATAATATAAATGCAATATAAATGCAATATAAATACTTTAAGGAAATCCTGTGCCTGCTGAGCAACTGTCATTGAGATATAAAATAATATAATATAATATAATATAATATAATATAATATAATATAATATAATATAATATAATATAATATAAATACTTTAAGGAAATCCTGTGCCTGCTGAGCAACTGTCATTGAGATATAAAGTAATATAATATAATATAATATAATATAATATAAATACTTTAAGGAAATCCTGCACCTGCTGAGCAACTGTCATTGAGATATAAAATAATATAATATAATATAATATAATATAATATAATATAATATAATATAATATAATATAATATAAATACTTTAAGGAAATCCTGTGCCTGCTGAGCAACTGTCATTGAGATATAAAGTAATATAATATAATATAATATAATATAATATAATATAATATAATATAATATAAATACTTTAAGGAAATCCTGCACCTGCTGAGCAACTGTCATTGAGATATAAAGTAATATAATATAATATAATATAATATAATATAATATAATATAATATAATATAATATAAATACTTTAAGGAAATCCTGCGCCTGCTGAGCAACTGTCATTGAGATATAATGTAATATAACATAATGTGATATAATATAATATAATATAAATACTTTAAGGAAATCCTGTGCCTGCTGAGCAACTGTCATTGAGATATAAAGTAATATAATATAATATAATATAATATAAATACTTTAAAGAAATCCTGTGCCTGCTGAGCAACTGTCATTGAGATATAATATAATATAATATAATATAATATAATATAATATAATATAAATACTTTAAAGAAATCCTGTGCCTGCTGAGCAACTGTCATTGAGATATAATATAATATAATATAATATAATATAATATAATATAATATAAATACTTTAAAGAAATCCTGTGCCTGCTGAGCAACTGTCATTGAGATATAATATAATATAATATAATATAATATAATATAATATAATATAATATAAATACTTTAAGGAAATCCTGCACCTGCTGAGCAACTGTCATTGAGATATAAAGTAATATAATATAATATAATATAATATAACATAATGTGATATAATATAATATAATATAAATACTTTAAGGAAATCCTGTGCCTGCTGAGCAACTGTCATTGAGATATAAAGTAATATAATATAATATAATATAATATAATATAATATAATATAATATAATATAATATAATATAATATAAATACTTTAAGGAAATCCTGCACCTGCTGAGCAACTGTCATTGAGATATAAAGTAATATAATATAATATAATATAATATAACATAATGTGATATAATATAATATAATATAAATACTTTAAGGAAATCCTGCACCTGCTGAGCAACTGTCATTGAGATATAAAGTAATATAATATAACATAATATAATATAATATAATATAATATAATATAATATAATATAATATAATATAATATAATATAATATAAATACTTTAAGGAAATCCTGTGCCTGCTGAGCAACTGTCATTGAGATATAAAGTAATATAATATAATATAATATAATATAATATAATATAATATAATATAATATAATATAATATAATATAATATAATATAATATAAATACTTTAAGGAAATCCTGCACCTGCTGAGCAACTGTCATTGAGATATAAAGTAATATAATATAACATAATATAATATAATATAATATAATATAATATAATATAATATAATATAATATATTATAATATAATATAATATAATATAAATACTTTAAGGAAATCCTGTGCCTGCTGAGCAACTGTCATTGAGATATAAAGTAATATAATATAATATAATATAATATAATATAATATAATATAATATAATATAATATAATATAAATACTTTAAAGAAATCCTGTGCCTGCTGAGCAACTGTCATTGAGATATAATATAACATAATGTGATATAATATAATATAATATAATATAATATAATATAATATAATATAATATAATATAATATAATATAATATAAATACTTTAAGGAAATCCTGTGCCTGCTGAGCAACTGTCATTGAGATATAAAGTAATATAATATAATATAATATAATATAATATAATATAATATAATATAATATAATATAATATAAATACTTTAAGGAAATCCTGCACCTGCTGAGCAACTGTCATTGAGATATAAAGTAATATAATATAACATAATATAATATAATATAATATAATATAATATAATATAATATAATATAATATAATATAATATAAATACTTTAAGGAAATCCTGTGCCTGCTGAGCAACTGTCATTGAGATATAAAGTAATATAATATAACATAACATAATATAATATAATATAATATAATATAATATAATATAATATAATATAATATAATATAATATAAATACTTTAAGGAAATCCTGTGCCTGCTGAGCAACTGTTATTGAGATATAAAGTAATATAATATAATATAATATAATATAATATAATATAATATAATATAATATAAATACTTTAAAGAAATCCTGTGCCTGCTGAGCAACTGTCATTGAGATATAATATAACATAATGTGATATAATATAATATAATATAATATAATATAATATAATATAATATAATATAATATAATATAATATAATATAATATAATATAATATAAATACTTTAAGGAAATCCTGTGCCTGCTGAGCAACTGTCATTGAGATATAAAGTAATATAATATAATATAATATAATATAATATAATATAATATAATATAATATAATATAATATAATATAATATAATATAATATAATATAAATACTTTAAGGAAATCCTGCACCTGCTGAGCAACTGTCATTGAGATATAAAGTAATATAATATAACATAATATAATATAATATAATATAATATAATATAATATAATATAATATAAATACTTTAAGGAAATCCTGTGCCTGCTGAGCAACTGTCATTGAGATATAAAGTAATATAATATAATATAATATAATATAATATAATATAATATAATATAAATACTTTAAAGAAATCCTGTGCCTGCTGAGCAACTGTCATTGAGATATAATATAACATAATGTGATATAATATAATATAATATAATATAATATAATATAATATAATATAATATAATATAATATAATATAATATAATATAAATACTTTAAGGAAATCCTGTGCCTGCTGAGCAACTGTCATTGAGATATAAAGTAATATAATATAATATAATATAATATAATATAATATAATATAAATACTTTAAGGAAATCCTACACCTGCTGAGCAACTGTCATTGAGATATAAAGTAATATAACATAATATAATATAATATAATATAATATAATATAATATAATATACTTTAAGGAAATCCTGCACCTGCCAAGCAACTGTCATTGAGATATAATATAATATAATATAATATAATATAACATAATATAATATAATATAATGTAATTTTAGTAAATTCTGCGCCTGCTGAGCAACTGTCATTGAGATGAATGTGAAAGCTTCCGGATATATGCTTTCTCTGGGTACTATAGACCACCTTTGGACAAAATGATTAATGGATTTGACCAAAACATTGGGGAGGTAGCAATGCAAGCTTAAATAGTATTCCTTCTGCCATTAAATGAGCAATTGTTCACATCTTCAGGGGGAGATTAGTGTAAGTATCCATTCAGAATATCTGCTGGGAAACAGAATGTGTGCGCATGTAAAATGAATGCATCTGGGGCCCAAGCAAATCTTCAATACATCCGTTCACATATGTTTGAGTGGGACCCTCCTCTCACATCAGCAGTTTTAAAACTGCATTAGCACACAACCCTGGGTAATACAGGCCCAATGATAAATGTAAGCGATGATAGAAAGAATAAAAGCAAAGTTCTATGTGCAGTCTGACAATAGCGAGCCATTGCTCGGAAAATGGGCCCTCAGCCTGATTCATTCTCACCCTCGGGTGATATTTACGAGGAAGACAGGCGCTAGAAAGGCCAGATCCATCCTCGCTCGCTCACCTCACTCTGCTTTCAATTTACGCGAGGCTGTGAGATAGCGATTGATGTGAAATGGTGGACAAATTGGCCATCTGAAAGAGGATGCTCTCAGGCTACATTTGTGATTGATTTTGCTCTTACCTTCACAAAAGATCTATTAAGATCTGAAGTTTGATAATTAGCCAGCACCGGATATTGCTCCATTTGAAGGTTGTTTCTGATGGAACTGTGCATCGCTAATAAGAAGAGGCTCATGGGAATGATGAAGCTCAGCACAGAAAAAGATTAGCTATCCTTATCACCTCTAGGACCGCATGCTTCTGCATGCAAACAACCTGTAGTTGGCTTTATCTGTGGAAGAGATATAATAAATCACATTTTAAATCATTTATAGAGGTCACAGAGAGAGTTTGAAAGTTTTCAAACGTGTGTCTGATGCACAATGCTTTTTTAACCAAGAGAACTTGTACAACATTACTAATTATTGTAATTTTTTCATTTTTTGCAGATGATTATCAAATATTAATTCAAAGTGAATGTCATATGTCAAGGATTAAAAAGTCTAAATTATGACTTGAAAAGTTGTAATTCTGATTTTAAAAATTGGAATTATAAGATAAATCGAAATTATGAATTACAAAGTTAAAATTATGACTTTAAAATTTTTAATTATGAGATAAAAGTTGTAATTATTAGATAAGTCGAAATTATGATTTCATAAGTTGTAATTATGCCTTTAAAAGTCATGATTTTGAGAAAGTAAAAATCTAAATTATCACTTTAAAAGTTGTAATTATGAGATAAACTTACAAAATCAAAATTATGACTTACAAAGTCAACATTATGACTTAAGTCGTAATTATGACTTTAAAAGTCATGATTGTGAGATAAAAAGTCAAAATTATGACTTTAAAAGTTGTAATTAGATACTGTAATTAGATAAGAAGATAAATCGAAATTATGACTTACAAAGTCCAAATTATGACTTAATAATTCATAATTATGACTTTAAACGTCGTAATTATAGATAAAAAGTTACAATTATGACTTACACAGTTGAAATTATGACTTTAAAAGTCACAATTATGAGATAAAAAGTCAAAATTATAACTAATTTCAGTCAGAGTTATGAGATGAGTCTTTAAAGTTCTAATTATGAGATAAAAAAAAACTAACAAACTAATTATGAGGTACGTCAAAATTATGATATTAAAAGTCGTAATTATGAGGTCAATTGAAATTATGTCTTAATTTTTTATGACTTATGACTTAATTTCATGTGAATTTCATAAGAAATGTATGTGTTAAAAAGTTGAAATTACTTCACAATATTACTGCTTCTACTGTATTTTTTATCAAATAAATGCAGCCTTATTGAGAATAAGAGACTTCTTTAAAACAAACAAACAGCTGAATCACATGGAAAACACATTATAAAAGCAATACAAAACTAATTCCCATGAAAACAGGAAAACCCACACACCCAGCACACAATCATATGATTTCAAAACATACACTCCACAGCTGATAAGAGCTCTTAAAAAACAAAAACCCGAGAGATATGTGGCTGTTTTCTGATTCAGAGCAATGCACCATTATGCTGCCAAAATGTTCCTATCACCCCATTTCTGCTGAACACCTGTCCTCTCACAGGGCGAATTGAGAATATATGATCATCATTAATAAGCCAAGGGAGTCTTGATTTTCTCCCAGCAGGACCGAGCAAACCCAAAGCTCAGGTAGTAAGTGTTTATGAAGCATGCACAGAGACATGGAAACCCTCCTTTCTTCATACAATAGAATTTCTCAGAGGTCTAAACTTTGGCAGAAGGGATTAACCAGAGCAGAAAAAGCTGCTAAATCACAACACATTTGGGAGTCTGTAGAAACAGTGCAGGCTCTGCACTCTAGCCCAGAGAACTGTCAAGGGACATTAGATATAATTAACTCCAGCCCACTGCCATCACCAATCAATACATCTGAAGTTTTTCTAAAGAAACGTGCAAAATTAGATCTGCTGCAGTGCCAGAAACATGCTCAGAATCCTTTATTGTGCAATATTGTGTTTGAACTGCAAGACAAGTTGAGGATGTAAATAAATTAGCCAATACTTAAAGTCATAATAATGTTTAATTAGTAAAATTACATTCTTTCGTAATTGCTCAATGGAAAAATATCGCAAGATTTGGCTGAAAATGCACAATTATGTTCCACCTTCTAAGGGGCCGTTTACACAACAGCATTTTCAGCCGAACGAAAATGCATAATTTTGTAAACAGGTTTCAAAGTGCAAGCTTTTGAAAACGCCACCGTTTCCGTGTGAACACTCAATACAGGAATCTTTGAAAACGGTCATGTCATGCACTCAAAAAGGTTAAAAAAAAGAATAAAAAACACTTTATATCACAAGTTTGACTTCTTCCTCACAATTCTGTGTATATCTCACAATGTAAACCAGAATTGCAAGTTAAAATGTTAGAACTCTGAGATGTAATTGCACAATTATGAGATTTTCTTTTTTTTTTTCCTTTTTATTCTACGGCGGGGGTGTGGGTGGGTGTGTGTGTGTGGGGGGGGGGGGGTGAATTGTGAGATGTAAACTCAGAAATAAAAAAAAAGTACTGTCAACAATTTGGAGGCATAAACTTACAATTCTTACTATTTTCTCAGAATTGCAAGAAAAAAATATAGAATTGTGAGATTTAAAAAAGTCTCAATTAATTATTTTTATTTTTCATCTTGTAGTAGAAAACAAATAAATAAATGACAAATGTAATGCAATGTTTGTGAATAAATATATATATCCTTAAAGTCGAAATTATGACTTTAGAATGTGTAATTATAAGATAAAAAGTCAAAATTATGACTTTAAAAACACAATTATGACTTCAGAAGTTGTAGTTATGAGATAAATCGGAATTATGACCTTAAAAGTGGTAATTATGAGATAAAAAGTCAAAATTATGACTAAAAGTTTTAATTTGTTGATGAAAATGTAGAATTATGACTTTAAAAGTCTACATTTATCTTTAAAAGTTGTAATCATGAAATAAAGTAAAAATTGAGACTTTCAAAGTCAAAATGACTTCAAAAGATATAATAAGATGAAAAGCTGAAATTGACTTTAAAAGTCGTAATTATGAGATAAAAAGTAGATATTATGACTTTAAAAGTTGTAATTATTAGATAAAAAGAAATTACGACAAAGTTTTAATTCGTTGATGAAAATATACAATTATGACTTTAAAAGTCTACATTTTGTCTTTAAAAGTTGTAATTATGAACTTTAAACGTGAGATAAAAAGTCAAAATTATGACTAGTAATGAGATTAAAAAGCGAAATTATGACTCACAAAGTCGAAATTATGACTTTAAAAGTGTAATTATGAAATAAAAAGTAGAAATTGACTAAAAGTTGTAATTATGCGATAAAAAGTCAAAATTATGACTTTAAAAGTAATGAGATTAAAAGGCGAAATTATGACTTAGAAAGTTGAAATTACGACTTTAAAGTTTTAATTAGGAAATAAAAAGTTGAAATTATGGCTTTAAAAGTAATTATGAGATAAAAAGTATTAGATAAAAATAAATAATCAAGTAAATGACAAATGTGATGTTTGTGAAAAAATAAATATATTTAAAAAAAATAAAATAAGACAAATAATAAATACAAAAAAAAAAAATACAGATGAAAGCTTTTAATTTTAATAAAACTTTAATTAGTAAATATTGCAAGTCATTTTGGCAGGCCTTTTTTCAGCTGTTTTAAAGACTGAAATAAACATTTAAAACAATTTCTAAATGTCACAAAACTTGAAGCAATGCATTCGGGATTACCTTCTCAGTGCAACACGTACTATGTGTTTTTGCACGTGTTAATCTTTTCTTTCATGTCACTGATTTTTGTCTTGGTGGTTATAGACTCAATTCAGACAGAACAGAGATCCTCCACCATTAAAAGAACAAAATAACAGCCATTATGTGGCTTTCACATAGTCTGTAATCTTGCTATGGTTATTGTAGTGAAATACAGCTCTAAAAAGAAAAACAGGCAATTTTGCTAGACTGCGTCAGCAAAGCTAAGAATACCTTTCTAGTGTGAATCATAAATGACCTCGAGGTAAAGATGTAAACATGTTTTTGCACAACTCCCTTTTCATTTTTACTTTAATAATAAAGGTGTCCCGATGTATAATTCATAGCAAACGGATATCCAGAACGACCCTATTTTTCACCCAAAGTGTTTTAAAAGGCCAAAGGAAAAGTACAATTCAAGAAGAAGAATCTTAAGTAAAACCCTGTGAATTATCGTCACCACTATTTTCATAATTTACTAAGGGCCAGAGGGTTTGGTTAGACGAGCTCAGCTCTTAACTACAATCACTACAAATGATAAATGATCTCTTGTGAAGAGAATTTCAAGGCTTTTTTACTTAGGAGCTTTAAATTCAGACACTTTAGGTGTCAGAGTTATAGATTATTTTAGATATTTTACTTCAGTTATGTCTAAGTGACTTTGACAACAATGTGATATCATCAAGACAACCGTTTTACCACTTATCACTAAATTATTGTGCATTATTGTAATTCTAACCGATTACATAAGTAAAATGTGTCATCTCTGGCATTGATGTATTGCACATCTGCAGAAAATCAGATGTAACAGTGAAGCACATATCTGTTTCATTCTTTTCAGCTCTGTCATAGCCATGTCTAACCTCTACTGTAACACTGTGGTTTGCCTGCCATATGTTTTTGAGTAACTCTGTGGTCGTATCATTTTAACACTATGGCAACCTTCTTGTATCCCCGTAATAAAACAACAGAAGACTCTTGTTACGTCAATAGGTAGTTAGTGTTAAATTTCTCATACTGTACCTCTAGGGTGACAACGAGTCAATGGCAGCTCTGTTGTGGTAATAGTGTAAAAAATCTTTAGTGCTTTCATTTTTGCAGGGCAACAATTCTTTAACTCACTGTTCTTTAACTCACTGATCTATGGCTTTCTGCAACAGCTGGAGATTTTTTTTGTAGGTTAGCCTACATTGTTATACCAGGTAGGTTCATTTAAGAACTAAACTGTTTTTAGGAGTAAGCTAATGAAACGTTCACTCAAGGGGTTCGTTAAAAACACTAATTTATTCAAGAACGAAAAACTGATCGTCTTTATGAGCGCATTACTAAACCTTTCACTCAAAAGATTTGTTTAAAACATGATTCATTCTTGTTCAATGGCACACTAGGATTTTGTCTGTGGCTTTTGGGACTATTTTTGTTAGCAGATCAAATTTAGACAAAATAACTTATGACTAAAATGTACACTCTAAAAAATGCTGGGTTAAAAACAACCATTGCTGGGTTATTTGGCAACCAAGCATTGGGTAAATATTGGACAGGACACATGCTGGGTTATTTTTACCTAACATGCTAGGTTGTTTTATTTAAGTCATTTATAGTTTTAAAATGACTATATTGCTCACTTAAAATGGGCTAAAAATTAAAATAAAATCACACAGAATAGACAAATTTAATTTATTTGGGTAACTACAGCATACACTCTAAAAATGCTGGGTTAATTTTTTAACCCAAATGCTGAGTTCAGCCTGCTGGGTCATTTTATTTGGTTGTTTTTAATATTTTTTACCCAGGTGCTGGGTAGTTTTTCTGCACTCTAAAAAATGCTGGATTTTTTTTTTTTTTTTTTACCTAAATGCTGGGTTCAGTTTGTTGGGTCAATTTATTGGGTTATTTGTAATATTTTTTTATCAGGTGCTGGGTTGTTTTTCTATAACTATCCTGCTGGGTTATTTTTTTTACCCAACCGCTGGGTTGAGCCTGTCCCAGATAAAAGTGCAGGCCTTTTGGGTCCTCTACAGGAGCTGTTCTCAAAACACTGCACTTAAAGGAACACTCCACTTTTTTAAAAAATAGGCTTATATTCCAACTCCCCTAGAGTTAAACAGATGAGTTTTACCATTTTCGAATTCTTTCAGCTGATCTCTGGGTCTGGCGGTAGCACTTTTAGCATAGCTTAGCATAAATCATTGATTCTGATTAGACCGTTAGCATCTTGTTATTTTTCATATTTAAACTTGACTCTTCTGTCGTTACATTGTTTACCAAGACCCACAGAAAATGAAACTGATAATACGCAGTGCCTGAAAATAGTCCCCAGCTATAGTCCTACAGTCCAACAGTCCCCAGGACTATATTCAGGCGCTGCGTAATATCATTGCACCTGCTGCACCCATGGTACCGCAGCAAAGTTCCTTGATTATTACACCGGAATGAGAGTATAGTTTCTATCCATATCAGCCTAGAAAATCACAATTTTTCATTTTCTGTTCTGTCCTTAGTACACAGTGTAACTACAGAAGAGTCAAGTTTTAAATAGGAAAAATATTGAAACTCTTTGGTCATTTTGGAGCGAGATGCTAACGGCCTAATCAGATTCAATGATTTATGCTAAAAGTGCTACCGCCAGACCCAGAGATCGGCTGAAAGAATTTGAAAATGGTAAAACTCATCTGTTTAACTTTAGGGGAGTTGGAAAATTAGTCTATTTTCAAAAAAGTGGAGTGTTCCTTTAAAATAAAAAAATTGTATATATTTTATTTAATTTATGAAGTCTTTACCATGTGTAAATTATATAATTTTACGCAACGTAACATACAAGGACAAGATGTTAGTCAGCTTTCAGCTACAAGTGAAACGTGAGGTGGCAGTCTGAGGTTTACAGTTTCCCCAGCGAACAGCAGCCCATCACCGGCTTAGATTTCACAGAAATACTGGCACAAGAATTAGCACTATTTTGGTAAAAAAAAAAACATTACAGAGAACGACTGAATGTTACTTTTAAATGTTACATTTCTTTCTTTTTTTTCAGTTTTGTTAAAGAGTTTAAATGTATGTAATATTGTTGTATTCACCCAAATAAATTCAATTTGTCTTATATTTTTGTACATGGGTGTTCTTGCTAATACTAAATGTTCACCTTTTGATTACTACTGTTTATAATTCTGTGTGTGATTTTTAATTTCCAGCCTATTTTAAGCCAGCAGTAAAATCATTTTTAACCAATAGTTGACTTAAATAAAACAATCCAGCATGTTGGGTGAAAACATTTAACCCAACCAGCTGGGTCAAAATAACCCAGCATGTGTTCTGTCCAATATTTACCCAGCGTGGGGTTGCCAAAAAAATCAAGTTGGGTTGTTCTAATAAAAAATGGAAAATTTAAAGATAACATTTTAATTTAAGTGTATTCTCTGTAATCCCTTTTCATTGAAATTGATTCTCGTGCTGGCATGTTGCTGAAATCTGAGCCAGTGATGGTTCATATTTCTCAGACTGCTATCTTGCATTTTACTTGTAGCTGAAAGATGTCATGATTGACTCCATAACCTGCCCATAAACAGTGCTGAGATTAAAATAAATGAAATTCAGTATTATAAAGAATAATATCAGTTTACATTATGCAAATTAAAAGGTGTTCCATGAAACGACCACTGCTGATGCATTTCGTTGGCTGACACCTCAGGCTTATATGTTGCGTTGCGTAAAATAATATAATTTACAGCACAGCAAAGACATTATAAATAAAAATAAAATGTATACAAACCTTTATTTTGCTTAAGAACTGCACCAATTAGGTCCTCCTGTAGAGGATGCAAAGAGCCCACGCTCTGACTGTAACTCAACAGCTAGGTCAGGGTTGCAACCCAATTGCTACTCAAAAGTAGCCCAAATCTGGCCTAATCATGTTTTGAAGGAGACCCCCTGGTAAAAAATCGTGTTTTTGTTTTTTTTTTTGTCAAGGTTTCCCTGGTAAAATTTACATTCCAGGAGCTAAATATCACATTAAAGTAGCCCAATTCTGCAGGAAAACCACTGAGCTCGGTTGAAGTAACCACACGCCTCAGATCACCGCCTTGCATTCCACTCACAGCTGAAAGATGCTGTGACTGACTACATAACCTGGCTATAAACAAACAGCACTGAGATCAGAGAATGATTTTAACATCAAAATAAATTAATTTCAGTATTATAATGAATAAAGTCAGTTTACATTATGCAAGGCAAAAGGCGTTTCCATGAAATGACCACTGCTGATGCACTCAGCTTACTCATTTAGTTGACCCGTGTATGTCTCGTCCGTGTATGTTGCGTTGCATAAAATAATATCATTTTACAGCACAGCAAAGACATTACAAATAAAAATAAAACGTATACAAACCTTTATTTCACTTAAGAACTAAAGGTAGAGGACACAAAGAGCCCGCACTCTGACTGTACCTCAACAGCTATGTCAGTCAGGCTTGCCAGGTTTTCACAACAAAACCCACCCAATTGCTACTCAAAATCTGCCCAATCGCATTTTGTGGGAGGTCCCTCAGTAAAAATGGTGTTCTGGGGGGATAAAATACATGTTTTTGTGTGTGTGTGTGTGTGTGTGTGTGTGTGTGTGTGTGTGTGTGTGTGTGTGTGTGTGTGTGTGTGGTTTCCCTGGTAAAATTCACATTTAAGGGGCTAGAAATCACTTTATTGGGGTTGCTTCAACCTGCGGACACAAACTTCATCTCATGGCAACAGTGTTAAAGTAGCCCAATTCTGTAGGAAAACTGCAAACTTGGCAACACGGAGCTGGGTTGAAGTATCCCACGTCTCAGACCAACGCCTTGCGTTTCACTCGTACCTGAAAGATGCTGTGACTACATAACCTGGCTATAAACAAACAGTACTGAGATCAGAGAATGATTTTAACATTAAAATAAATGACCATGACTTCAGTATTATAACAAATAAAATCAGTTTATGTTTATTATGCAATTTTTAATTAGGGGGTGCTGAGAACCACTCTTTCCTGTAGAGGACGCAAAGAGCCTGCACTCTGTCTGTAACTCAACAGCTGGGTCAGAGTTTTACAACAAAACCCAGCCAATTGCTACTCAAAATTAGCCCAAATCTAGCCTAATCGCATTTCGAGGGGAGTCTGCCAGTAAAAATCGTGCTCTTCGGAATAAAATATACATGTTTGGCAGGGTTTCCCTGGAAAAATTCACATTTAGGTGCTAAATATTACATTATTGGGGTCACTTCGACCTGCGGACATAAAAAACAACCCATGGCAACAGTGTTAAAGTAGCTCAATTCCACAGGAAAACCATGAACTTGGCAACACTGAGCTGGGTGGTTTCGTCATAAGGAGGGGTGTTTAGTTTCAGCTGTCAGTGAGATTGACCCAGCCACTAACCCAATGGCTGGGTAACAAAAAAACTAGCATTGGAAAAAACAACCCAGCATATGACTCTGGTGTACACTGTTGTATACAATCAATATATAGCTAAATTAAGGGAAGAGTCCAACTAAAAATGAAAAAAAGTTGAAAATCTACTCACCCTCAGGCCATCCAAACTGTATATGAATTAGTTTCTTCTTTGTAAGAGATTTGGAGAAATTTCACTTGCTCACCAACAGTTCCTCTGCAGCGAATGGGCGCTGTCAGAATGAGATAAGAACATCACAATAATCCACAACCTCATGTGAAGTGAAAAGCTGCGTGTTTGAAAGAAACAAATCCATCATTAAGACATTTTTAACTTCAAACGATTTCATTGTCAGGTGAACTATTACTTTAAAAATAAATTGATGAGATTTTAACCTTGATTGAACACAAACACTGAGTCATTAGGTTTGTTGGAAATGTCAAAAACGTTTTGGGGTCACTGTGTAATATGTAGACTGGGTTCTGCAGGATCTGTCAAAAGACTCAGACTGCGTTTTCAATCATGAAAGACTCCATAAGGATAGCATTACATGACTTCAAATAAGTGGCATGGCGTCCCTGCCATAATCAGCTAAAGCTAACTTAACTCCACTTAAACCACAAACAATGCAGTCTGTCTTTTCTAAAACCTCACCAAATTTGCAACCCCAAAGCTTCATTGGCTCATCTTTCACCATGTCAAAATATGCAAATGAACACAAAAGCCTTACCGTGCAGATGGCGAATTATGAACTTCCATGATGTCTGCTCAGATTTCCCTCACTGGAGCTTGCTTGCGTGTCTGTCATCAAGACAATCGAACTAGTATGAAAGCTGTGTTGACTAGAGGGATAGAAATATGGAAAAACAGACATTTCGGTTCTATGTAACATAAGTTCACTTTTTAAAAGGTCATATGGGCATTAAAGAACATTTGCAGACTAGTACCGCTGAGAATCAAGTTGTTTTTGTCTATACTATGTTATAATGACCATTTAATGGTTTCTAAACGTCAACCACTAACCACTGATGGCTTGTTCCACTTGTCTGCAAAAAATATATGTGTTTTATATATGTAAACATACTGTATATACATTGCCTACATGAGAGTAACACATCCTCACTAACATTCAGAGAACTAACATGTGGTTTACTTGGTCGTTCAGCCTCCTCAGACTAAATTTAATCCATCACGATTTCCACTTTAATGAATGCGACCAAGATAAGAGACCAACAAAGAGAAAATTACCCAAACAATGCTTTATCTTCTTTGTCAGACAGACTTTACACAGAAATCCAACAAACAGCAACAAATACGCAATGTATCAATTTGATCTATTGAAAACAGCTTCAGGGTGAGCTCTCTGTTAGACGTTAGGTTGGTGGGATGTGTGAAGCTTTAGTGTTTTAACCAGCATCACTGAAATAAACTGACTGACATGCCACATGTATTCGGTGTTCATATGTGAATACTTTATTCAGCCTGGTGCTCTAGGGTGAAAGGCAGACACTTGTAATTATAGGAGAAATTAAAGACACATCAGGTTGTGTGTCTGTGGCTTAAACATGTGAAACCACACATCTGTGCCGCATATGTTTAAGAATGGGCAAACTCTGTCACATAGGACATGTACTAGTCATATAGAAATGCCAAATGTTTGTGTACAACTGCAATGAAACGTATTCAGACACTAACATTTTATGAATGTCACTGCATTAGAAAAAAGTGACAAAGTTATTTATAATGTTACAAAAGATTTATATTTTAAATCAATACTGTTCATTCTATACATTCTATTTATCAAGAAATCCTAAAAATAACAGTTTTCCTAAAAATATTAAGCAGCAAAACATTGTTTTTTGAGCATCAAATCTGAATATTAGAATTATTTCTGAAGGATTATGTGGAGTAATGATGCTGAAAATTTAGCTTTGCCATTACATTACATCAAATTACATTTTAAAATATATTAATATAGAAAACAGTTATTCCAAATTGTAATAATATAATATTACTGTTTTTATTGTATTGCCATGTTGAGCATAAGAGACTTTTTACAAAACATTTGAATGGCACTGCATATATATATATATATATATATATTTTTTTTTTTTACTAAAACATCTCTGTTCAATAATAATAATCATATTTTTTGTCCACAACTTCTCCAGAGTGGAATAACATTTATACATTTCAAAGTGCGGCCTAAATGCCCACTTTTTGGATCCACTGTATGGATTTATAAATTGCTCAAAGCTTCACAAATATGAAAATATAAAGCATTTTTTCCAGTGTCAGTGGAAAAAAAATATTAGGCAGCTACATATTAATGAAAATAATGCAAAATGTTTCTTGAGCTGCAAATCAGCATATTAGAATGATTTCTGACACTGAGGTCTGGAGTAATAATGCTGAAAAGTTAGCTTTGCCATCACAAGAATAAATGACATATTAAAATATATCAATATAGACATAAATAAAACAGTTATTCTAAATTGTAATAATATTTTACAATATTAAAGTTTTTACTGTTATTTTTTTTATTATTATTATTAAATATATACCTTGGAGATCATAAGAAACTTCTTTTAGAAACATACAAAAGAAATCTAGAATTCTTTTATTTTATGTCATTTTATTTTATTTTATTTTATTTTATGTCATTTCATTTAATTAATTAATTTATTTATTTATTAATTTATTTATTTTTTTCCACAACTGAGTTTTCGACTTGATTTCTCCAGAGTGGAATAACATTTATACATTTTAAAGTGTGGCCTAAATGCCTAAATACTTTTTGGGTCCACTGTATGGTTTCATAAATTGCTCAAAGCTTCAAAAGTATGAAAATATAAAGCACTTTTAAAATGGCTAAGATTGTGGTCTAGATAAAAACAATAAAAAAGCAGCTCAAGTATCACTGCAACCTCAAGGTTGTAAAATTGGACCTGCACTAAAATCGCACAAAACCAACTAAGGCTAGAATTGCACTAAAATAATATGGGTGATGAAAATGAAAGAATCTGACTTAAACATGGGCAAAACATTAAACATACTGTCGCATTCTGTCATTAAAAAAATAGTTCCCCCAAAATAAGGGATATACTTCACACAAAAATGAATGCACACATATGCATTGTGGTACTCTCGATAATGTTGAACAGAGAGAAGAAATCGTTTAATAAAGTCTTTTTTTCGTGCACAAAAAGTATTCTCGTAGCTTCATAAAATTATCCCATTTGTGCCCAATTTTTTCTGAATGCATATCATGTTAATAGTGTCCTATGTGAACATGTTCTGCGTTTATTTTCCCCAGGTTTTTTTTTTTTTTTTTTTTTTTTTGTATGCACCCCTTCAATGTAAAATTTTAATAGGAAGAGAACATTTGGCATCTTACTCAAAATAGCTGCTTTCAACACCCTGCTGAAAAAAAAAAACCCATCTAAAACTAGCCTAAGATGGTTGGCTGTTCTTGGCTGATTTAAGATGGAAGTAGCTGGTTTTAGCTGGTTTCCCAGCCTGGCTAGTCTGGTCAGGTTAGTTTTAGTTGGTTGTTTGAGCTGGTCTCCCAGCCTGACCAGCTAAGGAAGTGACAAAGTGACCAAAACCCCTCTAAAACCAGCCTGCTGACCAACTAAGACTGCATGACCAGCAACCAGCCTAAGCTGGTTTAAGCTGGAAGCACCTGGTTTTAGCTGGTTGTTCCATCTGGTCTCCCAGCCTGACCAGCTAAGAAAGTGGCCCAAACCCCTCTAAAACCAGCCTGCTGGCCAGCTATGACCAGCTAAGACCAGGCTGGATGACTTTTTAGCAGGGAAGATCAATCTTTATTCATAAACAGATTTTATGATGTATAAAAGTCGAAGAACATCAGATGCAAACCCCAAAAAGCTGCATCTAGCTTATAATCTCTTGAATATGAAAATACAACAGACAGCAAATCCATTTGTCTTAAAGTGGTGGAACATGGTGTAGAACAAAGAGCAGACATTAAGTTGCCCCAACATGGCATTGTGTATCAAAAAGTGAAAATAATTTTAATGAAAATAAATAAATAAATAATATATATATCTGAATAAAACATAAGTGGTGTTTACTGTGACAAAACTCAGCACAAGGAACTCATAGTAACCTAATCATGTTAGCATCATGTTAACATCATGCTAACAACATGTTAATTGTGTTAGCATTATGCAAAAAACATGTTAACACAAGAAAAATGTTAAAACTAAATTCGCAAGATTAACATGTCAGCATGTTTTAAACAAGCTGTTAATATGATTAGCATAATGCTAGCAACATACTAACATGTTGTTAGCATGAAGTTAACATGATTAGCATGTTGCTAGCATTATGTTAATATGTTTTAACAAGAAGGTAACATAAGTAGCATGATGCTAGCAACAGTATACCCCTTTTCTCCATGATATATGTTAGATGTACTTACAAGGCATTTGCCAGCTGTGCTTTTGACTAAGTATACAAAAAAACTATAGATCTCTTGTAAGTTTTGTTTTGTTTCCCTGCTGAAAAAACAGCTAAAACCACCCTAAGCTGGTTGGCTGGTTTTAACTGGTCAACCAGCCTGGTTTTAGGTTTTCAGCAGGCTGGTTTTAGAGGGGGTTTTGGCTGCTTCCTTAGCTGGTCAGACTAGGAGACCAGCTACTTCCAACCAGCCTAGGCTGGTTTTAGCTGTTTTTTTTTTCAGCAGGGTTGGATGATTCTAGGGATCTTCATGGTTATATATGTCAACAAAAAATACTTGTTAGTAACATGACAATTTACTTTATTTAGTAAGGTTTGCCTTTACCATGCTTCTATGAAATCCTTTATTTGGTTGTTTACTTGCATGCCATTGAGACATAAAACGTGGATATATCACATCTAGAAATATACCTACAAAAGGAAAACGACAACTATAAACTGTGGCGACTATAATTGCAGGTGGGCCTAAATGGGTTAAGGTTGAACCACTGATGTCACATGAACTATTTTAAAGCTGCAGTAATT
This sequence comes from Cirrhinus molitorella, assembly GCA_033026305.1. Lineage (NCBI taxonomy): Eukaryota > Metazoa > Chordata > Actinopteri > Cypriniformes > Cyprinidae > Cirrhinus > Cirrhinus molitorella. The sequence goes on along the minus strand of CM065127.1, from coordinate 9,591,507 downwards.
AGTTTTGCCTCTTTTTCTTCATCTCTGTCTGAAAACCTGCAATTGCACCGTTGTGGATATTCACTGTACTTAGGAATCACAGATTAACAGATTCAAATATATGGGCTAAATAATAATTTTCACTGGATATTGTCATCTAAGAGTAAGTAACAAGTCTAAAACTTTTGTTCTGACCAACTGAGGAAAAACACTACAGGTGTTTAAATCTAATGATCGGTTATCTCACACCACATCAAACTAGCAAGTTTTATTACTATTATACTTTGTTCTCAAATTGTTCATGTTAACAACATCCACATTGCGTAACTACATGTATGTAGTGTGTAGGCCTATTAGCGTTTCTGTTTCTGTACAGTCTAATCTCTGATTGACATAAAATTCAAATTTCATATTAAAAAATTACTTTAGGCGAAAAAGCAAATCATTCTTACTTAGGACCGATGTTCTTTAAAATACAAAATTTGTGTAATCCCACGTAGGCTATCTGCAATCAAATGTACATTTAAAACTGGAGTAATCTAATTTCAGTCACTTATGTTTCATAAACACAAACTTTTTGGATTACATTCCGCAATCAAAATAATAAGCCTAATTACTTCAGCCGCTGTGAGAAAAGGCTATAAACTATCCGACACCTGCAGCATTCTCACATGCAATAAAGCTAATAGCCGGGACACCTTCTTTATGTTTACAGACGTGACGTAATAACGCAGTGGCATGCTTGAATTTTCTGTGAAAACTTACCCGTACCATTCAATTTCGGGCTAAAGTAAGGCGATAGTTTTGAACACTGGCTGGTTATTTTTAACCAAAAAAGTTATGTACTGCAGCTTTAACGATATCCTTACTACATTTTTGGGCCTTGAACATGTCAGTTGCATTGCTGTATATGCAGGTTAAGAAAGCTCTCTGACCATGAACAAAGGTCTTAAGGGTTTGGAACGACATGAGGGTGAGCAATTAATGAGAGAAGTCGAGAAGATGCACTTTCTGGTCACTGTAGGCTTTTTCTTATATGAAAAATAGCATTGTGCATGCTGAAAAATTCATCATTTTGTGTTCAATGGAAGAAGAAAAGTCATACAGGTTTGGAACGACATGAGAGTGAGGAAATGATGACAGAATTTAATTTTTTTTCTTAATCAAAAAGGATACATGATGATATATGACGACTGCGCCAAACTGTTTCCTAAATCATCCGATACAAATGCATGGATTTGTCTCTTTTTCCATAGTTACGCCATTTCTCAGCGTGCACTCTTGACAGTCTATAAATGAGCGTGTGGAAAAGCACGTCAGTAGTAAATAAATCAGAGGGCAGATCATAGCGTATTTACATTGCGCCCCGAGCGTGTGTCAAACTGACGCGGCTTGATGTTGACTGATTCAAATCTGTGACTCCGGTGTATATAAGTGTTTATGTGACTCGGTGTCCGTTTCTACTCGTGCGTCCGCTCTGGCATCGTCTGCCCGTCTATATTTGAAGCAAACATGCCTGGGAAGTGGAAGGAGCCGCTGAGAAATCTCCGCCACAGGATTAGAGCCTGGGAAGGAAACACGGTAGGTTTCCAAAAGTTCCGTGCTGATGTAAAATGGATCGATCCTTCATGTTAATCCCAGTATTTACCCAACACACTCCAGTAACTATAAACACTGGCCGGCACACACAGCGAAACGGATATGTGTGATCAATCAGTGCACAACTGTGGGGAAAAAAACAAGTTTGTTGATAGGTGCGGCGAAGAACAGCGGTTCTATAGAGCTTCGTATGGTAGTGGACTTGAATGAGGCTGTTTGTCTTGCCAAATCAGTATTATCACCTGATCCATCTCGTTCTTAAATGCTGTGATGGTTTCTTGGTAATGCCTGACAGATTTGCATTACAGAATTTTCTGTAGGAATATATCTTACATGGAGAAAAATGACTATGTTTATTTAATAAATCATGAAACGGTTTGTACAATGAAGATTCTTAGTTCTTACCAAATTGAAAATTAACTACACAGAGGTTGCTCCTTAATAGCTTACAGGAGACTCATTTTGTTTTAAGTGTTTTTTTTTACTCAGATTAACTACAGTTTAACAGTTTTTTAAGTGTTTGAACAGAGCCTCTTATGCTCACCAAAGCTGTTTATTTGATAAAATATAAAGTAGTAATACTATATTATTGCAATTTAAAATAGCTTTTCTATTTTATATATATTTAAGAAAATCATTTATTTTAAAGAAAACACAAACTTAAAAATTAATTTTAGGTTAAAAATGACATATATACTGTTCAAAGTTTGTGGTCAGCAAGATTTTTTTTTTTTTGACAGAGAGATTTTTGTTTTTATGTTTGATTAAAAACTAAAGAACAGTAGTATTGTAAAATTGACATTGTAAAATAACTTATTATTTTACATTTCAGAATTCTTTGCTAAAATAATCTTCAAATTAACATTTATTTAAATAAAAAATATTTTGGAACATTGTAAATGTCTTTACTGTCACTTTTAAACAAATGTAATGCATCCTTTCTGAATAAAAGTATTAATTTCTTTAAAAATATATATCACATATTACTGACTACAAAATGTATAATGTTTCTGAATGTCTCTTATGCTCACTACACTTTTAATAAAAAAAAAACAGTAATACTGTAAAATATTTTAAAATAACTTTTTTTGTAATTTTAGGATTCTTTTATAAAATAAACTTAAAATGAACTACATTTATTGAAATAGAAACATTTTGAAACATTATAAATGCCTTTACTGTCACTTTTGATCAACGTAATGCATCCTTTCTGAATAAAATTATTAATTTATTTAAACATATATATGACATATTACTGGCTACAAAATTTATAATGTTTTTGAAAGCCTCTCATGCTCACTAAGACACTTTTTGATAAAAAAAAAAAAAAACAGTAATACTGTAAAATATTGATATTTTAAAATAACTTTCAGGATTCTTTGATAAAATAAATTTAAAATGAACAGCATTTATTTAAATAGAAATATTTTGTTCTTTTGATATTTTGAAATATTTTAGATTTCTTTACTGTCACTTTTGATCAATGCAATGAATCCTTGCTAAATAAAAGTATTAATTCCTTTGAAAATATATATCACATGTTACTGATTACAAAATATGTGCTTTTGAAAGTTTCTTATGCTCACCAAGACACTTTTTAATTTAAAAAGAAAACAGTATTATTGTAAAATGTTGACATTTTAAAATTTCTTTTTTCATTTCAGGATTCTTTGATCAAGTAAAATTCAAACAAACAGAAATATTTTTTAACATTATAAACATTATAAATGTCTTTACTGTCACTTTTAATCAAAGTAATGCATACTTTCTGAATAAAAGTACTCATTTCTTTAAAAATATACATCACATATTACTGACTGCAAAATTTATGTTTTTGAAAATCACTTATGCTCACCAAGACACTTTTTGATTAAAAAAAAAAAACTAATGTAAAATATTGACAAATATTTTAAAATATACATATTTTTTACATTTCAGGATTCTTTGATAAAATAAACTTCAAATGAACAGTATTTATTTAAATAGAAGTATTTTGTAACATTATAAATACCTTTACAGTCACTTTTGATAAATGTAATGCATCCTTTCTGAACAAACGTATTAATTTCTTTTAAAATATATATTAATTATTAATGACTACAAACTTTTCAACATCAGTTTTACTCCTAAATCAGAAAAAAAAGAAAAATAGTAAAAATATAGAAATATTAATGTGAATAACATAAAATGGACACTTTTGTTTGAAAATTTTGAAGAGAAATGTTGAAGCTCATACTGAGACCTCTGACTTTTGGTTTACATGCTTTTCGTGTAAATAAAATTGATTTACATGCCTTTCATAACTTGCAAATCTCAGTTCAGTGTGTGACATGCCTTTTGATACCTTGTGAAATAAATGATACTAGAAGAAATAAATGTGATATTAAAGTGACCTCATTTTTTATTCTTTTTTTATGGGCTACTATGCATCAAGAACTAATACAATGCATGTTCATTTCTGTTTCAGCATTCTGAATGGATCTACTCACCGAGGGCCTGTTCATTTAACCACAACACCACAGGGATCTCTCCAGGGAAATGATTTCATATGAGGAAATCAGAGAGGGCAAACGAAGCCCACCTTGCCAGGGTCTTTCATCTTCTCCTGCGCTTGTGTTTGAACTGAGCTGTCAGAGAACAGCAAAAGATGTGTAATGCATATGCCCTCTGGTCCTATCAAAATGACAACAGAGAAAATTTATTGCCAAAAAATGATCTTTAATCCATCATGTGCAGGGCTAAAATAAATGTCCACGGGCACAACTTGAAAAGAAAAACAGTGGACACTCTTAACTTTCAAAACAAATGTCAATAAGATGTTAAGCACACCTTAAACGCTGACAGATTATGAAAAATATGCCTAGAACTCAAATCCATATAATTAATTGCATTTTAAGCATTTTAGGGCATGTGTGCAAGGTCTAAAAAGCTGAAAATCAATGTTATTTATACAATGCTTATTTTCTTACATTTTGTTTAATACAGTGATCTTAAAAAGCCACATTTAAAAACATATTTTGTAAAATGTCTATTTAAAAACCTTAAAGCATTTAGAAAATCCTTTGTGACTTGGTTTTATTTTGTGTATTTTATCCTTATCCAGAGCCACTTTTTATTAAAAAAAAAGTATTTCATAATTTATTGCAAAGATATGTGAACCTGGACCATAAAACCTTAAGTCTTAGGTAGCACAGGTATATTTGTAGCAATTGCCAAAAATTCATTGTATGGGTCAAAATTATTGATTATTCCTTTATGCCAAAAATCATTAGGATATTAAGTAGTAGTGTTATCGATTTAAAAAAATTAGTCACAATTTTTCCTGAAATTAATCGCGATTAATCCTACCTAACATTAAAGTTTTTAATTTTCATGCTTTAAATTAATGTAAAAAAAACATGAAGAACATGTATTTTTAATATTTGTTTAACGCCCTCTTTTTTTAATGACTGAAGGCTGATTTCAACAAACCTCACTATGATTTTTTTTCCTAATATTTAACCATTGAATATAACCATTCAACATTAAAGTATAATTGAGAGATATCACTTTAACATTTATTAGACTTTTACAAATAACTTCTCATTTAAGTGATCTAAAAACAATCTTCACAAATACCCATTATAATAAATTAAAAAGGCTAGCTACCTGTGCCCTTCAGCAAGAAAATATAGCCAGGGTTTGAAATTAACACCCACAAACCCACCAAAAGCCGGTAAAAATCAGCAGTGGCGGGTAATGCTGTGAAATCACTAGCCAATTAGGCGAGTTCCCTTTCGTAAGTTATGTTCACTCATTAATTTCTTGGGGAAATTCATGCAAGCCAGATCTGCGCAGGTTTAGTGCAAATACTGAAATTGTGAGAGATAATGACATTGAGTATATTGCAAAAACCAAACAAAACACACCTAATAGTGCGCAGGCATAGGCGACTACATAACTTTTAGTGCGTGTACGTATATTACAGTGCGTTCTTTCACTGTATGATTCAGTCTAATAATAGCCTATTAATTAAGAATAGTGCTGCACGATTAATCGAATCGCAATCGCGATTTTCAGCCTGTGCGATTATGACGCGAAAATGTTGCGATTATATTAAATAAACAATTGTGTGCACTTGAGAACACGTTTTCTGAGAACAGTTTGCCTAATTTGCATAGTTTGCCTATTTTCCGTGCTGCGAACAAAACAAAACAAAAGATGAAAGAAATAAATAAAAAGATCTGAAAGTCTCTCAGTACAGGCAATGCACCTGTGGCGCGCAAGCGTGCACGTTCACGTGTGTGCACAGCGCTGAGAGACCAGAACCCAGATGGGTGCCGAGGAAACTGATCTGGTAGCCAAAAAACTCTACCTCTGTTATATGACGATATTTTGGATTTGAGATTACTGACACTGAGCAGAGAGATGTATTGTGCAAGATTTGCAAAATTAAAGTTGCTACATCACGTGGCAATACAGCAAATTTATATCAAAACAAAACATAATTACAGATGTGTTTGCGAGTCTCACGCCATATTATAAGTGTTCGTTTAGACATAACGAAATCACAGACTCCATAACGCACTGCATGGCAAAAGACATGATGCCCATACACAGGAGCGTAATTTCCATTGGGGATGGGGAGTGACATGTCCGCTCCACTTTTACATTAATGTCTTGTATTGCAGAATGCACGCTGTATTGTAGAAAGCACCGACGAGAATTTCCCGCGACAGTTAAAGTGAAACCGAAAGAAAAACGCGTACGCGCATTGAAAAGCAATTATAATACCCAGCGTATAAAGAGTGATGCGCCAATGCTCGCAAATTAGTCTACGTGACATATCTAGGCTGTTATTGGTATGTAAGCTATAATAGGTTGTGTAGTTGTCTATAGCTCTGTATCATGCTTGAAAAAGTTGGTCTGTATTGGCACTTTGAATATTAGGAGAGTAGCCTACTTTGATTATGGCTGCATTTATTGTTTGCACTGTGTTTTACTTTTTTTTTTTTTTTTTTTGGTTATTTATACTGTTTTAATTTATGCCCAATTTGTGGAAAGAACTTCAGTTAGGAGGTCAAATGTTCTAGAAGATCATAATTCATGAACCCCCATATTGTGCCCCCAATACCATTTATCGCAATCGTATATCGCAATATTGACCCCGATAATCGCAATATGGAAAATTTCCCAAATCGTGCAGCCCTAATTAAGAATGATTGCATAATTCAATAAGGGGGCAGAAATGTATATTTATAACATTTCATATAGTTAATCAATATCACATGAAGAGTGACTTTTTTTTTTTCGTAAAAAAAATCAGCATGGTTATATAATATTTTATACAACAGTTCAATAAACAATACGTTAATATCAAAAGACACCGTATTGGCTGTTTTTGCTCTATTTCACCAACAAAAATCACTCCAAACACAGCACTGTTTTGCATCTCTGAGCAATGGCGATGTTTCGTTCCTGAATGCATCAACCGTTAAAATTATTCGGTTCAATCCAATGACACACTTATAAACAGCGATTTACTGCCACCTACTGGCAGTTTAAATTTCACATTTGAAATTAAGTAGCCTATTTTTTTATTTTTAAAATAATTTCAAATATCAGTAGGCCTATTCAACGTTACATGTTTAAAATATCAAAACATTATTTATGCATTTGTAACTGCAGGTTAAAGCATTCCATGTCCCTCTAAGCTGCATTACCATGTGTAATTGCATCTAAATGCCACTTCATATACACCTTATGCAAATATGAATTTTACTGACCACAGAGATTATGAAGCATATCAAAAACTTTGAGTCAGCTATCCACAGTAGTCCTTAAGATACCAGCACAATAACACACTCGGCAAAATATCATCTAATTATCTTTACCGATAAAATCAATAACAATAATAAATAACAAAAATAAAGTTTTTTGTTTGTTTATTTTTTGGCTAGTAGAATTTATGAATGGCTGGTAACTTAAAAATTTAGTAGACAAATTGGCTGGTGAGTGAAAAAGTTCATTTCAATCCCTGGTTATCAAACATAAATGATATTAAACCTAAAGTTTAAAACTACAGAAGTTATTAATTTCCTCTTTTTAATGTTGTTCTTTGATTAACATACATCACACCAGCTGGTTATTAGGATATTTTGGCTGCTCTTACTTTTAAAGCCGCCGCTGCTGAACTTGATACAAATCTGACACTGATTTACTTACATGCACAGTTTTAAGGCAGTTTTATTGCTTTTTGTAAATTCATGTCTCAGCTGACGAAATAACTACCTATAGGTACTTGCAGTTTCAGTATGATACATCATTTTAATATAGCCTAATACAGCGCACGCCGGCTCATTTGTGCGTGCTCTTACAGAGTGCGCTCTACGAGCACAGTATAAATGCTGACAGGACAGGAAGATTCGTTTTTATCACATGTGGCCTGACAACATCTCATCTGACTGCAGTTCGCTTAAAATCATCATGTTCCATGAAGATATTTTGTAAATTTCCTACTTCAAATATATAAAAAGCATTTTTTTTTTTTTATTAGTAATATGCATTATTAAAAACTTTTGTAACAAATCCCCCTTAGATTCCAGATTTTTAAATGGTTTCAAACCATACATCAATGGTTTATTTATTCAGCTTTCAGATGATATATAAATTTACATGTAAAAAAATTACCCTCATGACTGGTTTGTGGAACCAGGGTCACCTATCCATAGATGGGTTTAAATTAGGGCACGTAATTAATTACATGATGTACTGATTAATTAATCTAATTAATCGCAAATTAATAGCACATCAAATTTGGCTGAGAAATTGTTGTGTAAAACATCAAACAGCCATTACAGAATGTAGCTTCGGCAGAAATATTTTGATGTTTGAATCATCATAAAGTTTGTTACATATACACTTTTGGACCATGAGGGTAAGTTGATGACAAAATGATGACAAAATTTTCTTTTTGTGTGGGTGAACTAATACCTTTATTCATTTTTATTATTACTATTACTATGGAAATATAAAATTATTTCTTTAATGAAATTGTACTCCAAATAACAAACTAAAACTGCCAGTAGGTGGTGGTAAATGTCTTAATGATTAAGTCATCGCTGATTAATTCAAGAGTGAAGTAAATGGTTCCCTTTATGAATGGTCCATTGGGCTTGTTCGCCTTGAAGTGGAAGCCTCATATTTGTCATCAATCAGCTGTATGAAATCACCCATGTGCATTAAATGCGTTAAATTTTTCACCATAAATGTTAATCTAATTAACGCCTAATCTAATTACTTTACCTGCCTTAGTTTAAAAACTTGTTTCTTTTTCTGGTATTTGCACATCCAGCCATGCAATTTTTCACAATACAGCTGCTTAATTATTAGTTGTGTATTAAACTTTGACATCAATCCACATTGTTTCCGCTAAAACAACTTCATTGTTCAGCAAGCACTGCAAAGTAGCATTTCACACTGAAGGCTTTCTTCAGAAAAAAAAATGTCCTGTTTACCTTTTCAGTGTAACATTTGGTTCATTAATAACATCTTAAAAGACATTTGGCATGTGGAAAAGCAAACACCATCTTTGACTTTGCGAGCTGAACCTGTGTTGTCAGGGGCATTTGTGTAAAATCACTAGAGCTGACGTTTTCAGCACTCATTTATCATATGTTCACCCTGGAAGCGATTCAAATTCAACTTTACTTGCTCTCGGATGGCCAATGCTATACGGTCCAGCATCCAGTAAAAACGGGGTCAGGGCTTTCCATAGGTCACAACAAGGCAGACAAAAACATTCCATCCCCTCGGTTGTAATATAACTGCTGATGGATGTGTACAATCTGGCATTTTTCACATTAATGCATAGTTTCATACTTAATGCTTATAGGAGACAAATAGTACATAGTATACAATGCCGCCCACATCTGTGGTTTATTTAATGGTGTAATAAGGGTATAATGCAGTTCATTTTGAGGATATTTAGCAATGTGATTATGTCTGGAGTGGTGCTAAGCGTTTGTGATTAAAGCATTCTCTTGAATGAGACGAATGACAATGCTAACACTGACAAGTACCTTGGGTCTGGTTCACATTAAATTGCACTGATAAGCGTCCAACTGAGATGAGTAATGTTGTCGCTTTAAGGACACACTGAAATTTTGGCAGCGTTTTTTTATATTTTTGTGGATACCCATGACTAATAATCATAATTTTTCATAAATTCATTGAACACAAAGAACATAAATGACAGACTTTTTAGTTTTGTGTGTGACTTAACACATCATTCAAATCATTCTTTGGTGAATAAAAAGTTACATAAACATAAATCAATATAAGTTTTTAATATCATTTTTTACTAATTTAACACAATCTTGCTGAATAAAAGTATTAATATCTTTCAAAAAAAGAAAGAAAATAAATGTGACTCCAAATTTTTAACAGTATTGTTACAAAAGATTTGTATTTTGAATAAATGCTGTTCTTTTTAACTTTTTATTCATCAAAGAATTCAGAAAAAAAAGTATCACAGGTTCCAAAAAATATTAAGCAGCAAAAACTGTTTCAAACATTGATAATAAATCAGCATATTAATTATGATTTCAGAAGGATCGCTGTAACACTGAAGACTGGAGTAATGATGCTGAAAATGTAACTTTGCATCACAGGAATAAAGTATAAAGTATGTTAAAATAGAAAACTGTTATTTTAAAATGCAATAATATTTCACAATATTACAGTTTTATTGTATTTTAATCAAATAAATTTAGACACTAAGACACTTCTTTAAATAAACATTAAAAAACGTACTGATCCCAAACTTCTGCATTCATATATACTTTGTAAGCTATTAAATGTTATATATTTTACTAAATAACCTTTACTTAACATGTGATACCTTAATACAAATACGTAGCCTCATGGCCTCAAAATATTATGGGAAATCCACATATGGGCAAATTTAATGTAATGACATCTGAGGCAAAAGGTGATAACGCAGAAGTGTGACAAATAATAAAACCTGGAGTTCATCCTGTTGTGCATTTCATTATAAGAGTGTGTTCTGCAGTTCAGCAATTAGCTGGACTCCATGCCCTCTCACGGTTAAAAAAGCTTAAGTGGAAATTCGACCACCTCTGTGCATGCATCTGCTCCTAAAATATGGTGGCAAACCATAGTTGCTGATTCTTTATTTGTTTGTGAAAAGCATATTTTCTCATCATACAGTAATGCTTTTGTCTTCCGCTAAAACCACAGAGGATTGGAAACACTTATCTATATTGTCCATGAAGCTGGCTTCCTTCACAACAGCATGATTAAAAGCAAGCAACACCAGTGAATTGTGCAAAACCAGATGTGCACTTGTCATAATGTTGTCACCACTTGAAACAAGCACAGAAACTTGTTCTCCACTCCCAAACCTTTTGCACTTTTAATTTAGAACTGTTGTGCAACCTTAAAATTCACACTAGCCATTATGAGAGGGATTATTACGCTGTCCTATTTGATGCTTCATCACTGCAGATGGAGAAAAGAAATCATGTTGTATTCTCTGTACAATTGCATATTTTAGCTTAAGAGATCTTTCCTCCCACATTCCTTGGCTCTGAAACAGAGAAAGGCAGTGTGATAGAGAGAAAGATGTGTGAGAGTGCAGTATCATGTCATTTGAGCCAGGTATTTTAGGATTTATCACCCATGTGGTGACCACATGTCTACCTTTCAGAGGAGGACACTTGATTCATGCTCGTTCACTCAGTCTGATGGGCTTTATCTGCTTCGGCAGCTTTCTTCATTCCATAAAATAGGTGAAAAAATGACCTGAAAACACATGGGTGAACTGGAATATACTCAAGATAACCTTAGTTTTCATTAATTACTAGTAGTGCTGTCAATCCATTAAAAGAAAAGAAAGAAATTAATGAAAAATACACAGATTGATATTTTAAATGAACTGCCATTAATCATAATACATTAATTTACTTTATGTCTATATGCTGATAAAGGCCCAAATTATTAAGGTAATTCTAATACACTTAAAAAAATGTATGTCTGTGTGTGTGTATGTGTGTGTGTGTGTGTGTGTGTGTGTGCCTGGTTTAGTACAGTATAAAAAACATTACGCCAATGGTATGTCCCCATAAAACATGGAAACACAACATGCGTGCGTGTGTGTGGGCGGGTGGATGGATTGACAGTTGGATTTTTGGATTGATAGTTGGATTGACAGATGGAAGGATGGATGGGTGACTGGACGAATGGATGGATGGATTGACAGATGGACGGACGGAAGGATGAATGGACAGATGGACAGATTCCTAGATTGACAGGAGCATGGATGGAGGGATAGATAGATTGACAGATGGATGGATGGGTGGATGCATGCATGGACAGATGGACAGACGGGTGTCTATTAACGGACAGATGGATGGAAGGATTGATGGCTAGATGAACGGGTGGATGCATGCATGCACGGATAAGTTGATAGATGGATGAAAGGATTGACGGATGGATGGATGGATGGATGGATAGATTGACAGATGGATGGATGGATGGGCAGATGGATGGATGACAGACAGGTGGATGTGTAGACGGATGAATGGACAGATGGATGTGTAGATGGATGGATGGACGGATGCATGGATGGACGGATGGATGGATGAACGGACAGGTAGATGTGTAGATGGATGGACAGGTGGATGGATTGACGGATGGATGAATGCATGCATGGATTAACAGACGGATGGATAGATTGACAGATAGATAGACAGATGGATGCATGCATGGATGAATTGATGGATAGATGGATGAACGAACAGATAGATTGAGAGATGGTACGATTCATGGACAGATGGGTGGATGCATGCATGCATGGATAGATAGATTGGCAGATGGATGGATGGATGCATGGATGAACGGATGCATGGATGGATGGATGGAGGCATGGATGGACGGATGGATGGATGGATGAATGGACAGGTAGATGGATGGATGGACAAATATATGGATGGATGGACAGCTGGATGTGTAGATAGATGGATGGACGGACTGGTGGAAGGATTGACAGATGGATGGATGGATGGATGGATGCATGCATGCATGGTTGACAGATGGATGGATAGATTGACGGATAGATAGATAGATGGATGCATGCATGGATGAATTGATAGATGGATAGATGGACGAACGGACAGATAGATTGTGAGATGGTTGGATTCATGGACAGATGGGTGGATGCAGGCATGCATGGATAGATTGATAGATGGATAGATGCATGGATGAACGGATGCATGAATAGATTGACAGATAGATGGATGGATGGATGGATGGATGGATGGATGGATGGATGGATGGATGCATGGATGGATGGATGAACGGACAGGTAGATGGATGGAGGGACAGATATATGGATGGATGGGCAGCTGGATGTGTAGATGGATGGATGGACGGACTGGTGGACGGATTGACAGATGGATGAATGCATGCATGGATTGACAAACGGACGGAAAGATAGATAGATGGATGCAAGCATGGATGAATTGATAGATGGATAGATGGACGAACGGACAGATAGATTGAGAGATGTTGGATTCATGGACGGATGGGTGGATGCATGCATGCATGGATAGACTGACAGATGGATGGATGGACAAATGCATGGATGGATGGATGCATGGATATTTTGATGGATGGATGGATGGATGGATGGATGGATGGATGGCAGATGGACGGATGCATGGATGGATGGATAGATTGATGGATGGATATATTGACAGATGGATGTATGGATGGATGGATGGACAGATGGACGGATGCATGGATGGATGGATTGACGGATGCATGGACAGATGGATGGACTGACGGATGCATGAATGGATGCATGCATGCATGGATGGATGGATCAGTGGATGGATAGAATAATTGACAGATAGACGAATGCATGGATAAATGGGTAGATAGCCATTATTATTGAAATAATTATTATGATAAAACTTTATTTAATAAATGAAGAATAAACAAATAATATACTATACAAATGCCTTTAAAAGCCTCTTTTCATAGCTGATTAACTACTCATTAATCAATTCAGCAGCTAGTACTGTGCCAGGAAAAAACAGAAAATGAAAAGAGGATGAGAACATGCAACATACAGTGCATGCATCTTATTGCTAACTGCCAGAGGAACTCTGTTTAGTGCTGAATTTCAGTGCCAACACATTTCAGTGTGGATTATTTCCAGGGCTGAGACATCACAGCACTGATGAGGCAGGAAATTGGACTGTAGTGCAGCATGGTGCAGTGACCACAGACTCCCGCAGGACATTACAGGTGGAGTGACATCATCCATACAAATAGCCAGCAGAAAAGCAGAACATACTGAAAGCACTTTGAACGAACTGGCTGAACTTCATAATGTTCTCTGCAAGAAAGTAGTGGGAACCACAATGCACTAAAGGGAAACTAAGACTTGCACCACAACTAAAGACCTACTCGCACCAAATGTGAAGCAAAAATACAAAACGCATAAAATATAATTGCTATGCTTTTAAAAGAAACTGAGTTCATGTCTGTGTCTGTGAATTGGTAATGCATTTGCAATGTATTATGTACTTGCTCAGTAATTGATTGTGGATCATTTTTAACCAAAAAATAAAAAACAAAAACAAATTTAAACAATGAAAATATGTGTGTTCTTTTGGGTTTAAGCTTCAGTTTTACTTTTAGTTAACTATAATAACTCTGCAACAAATATTTGTAACAAATATTTATTCTTGGTGTGAATAGACTATGAAGCTTGGGGTTTTACTTGTCCTAATCATACCTCAGCAGAACTAAAGCAGACTTCACACAAGGAAACCATCAACTCAGTGAGATGAATTAGAAAGTCTCTGTAGCCAATCAGGCAGCATCTGATTTGGATTAAAAAAAAAAAGTTCAAACTGACTTAAAAAAGTTATATACTCATCCAAGACGTACAAAATTAGGAACCTCTCGCACACTGACAACTTGAATAAGCCATCCAGAATAACAGCGCAACAACAGCAGGGTGTATCATGTGCACAGATTGGCAGTTAGTTTTAGTTTTGGCTTTGCAATAGAAAGTTATAAACAACCAATTCATGCTGCCGCAGTCCAAGACACGTCCCCCACCAACACCTATAAAGAATCTTCAGTCAGAGATTTATTTCCTCAGAGTTTATGTATAATCTGCCAGAGTTTGTGTTTCCAAAATATTTCTTTTTCCATCGTTTTTTGGCTGCTCTCAGCAGCTGTCGGGATCTAACGCATATTCATGTTGTTCTTGACCTCACAACACCTTCGATGAACACACAGGCAGAATTACAATGTTCACCTTTAACATGACTTTTGAATGAGCTGTGGCTCAAAAGCCACAATCCATCACAACTAAAATTCAATAATACGTGTGGAGACTCCGGTTTAAGAGAGTCTGTCTGCGACATATTAGTTTGTCTTTTCCAGCAAATGTCATAATATTCAGCTCACGGCTAATTTAGTATAGCGGACGCACAGTGTCAATTTCCCAAAGTGAATTCTGCTTGAATAGACATTTACCTCCAACCCACAAACCACTGCTACCACATTAAGTTCCATCTAATTCTTACAAGTACCTCACTGGCTCCTATAACGAATTACAGAGAATAACAACATTAATTTGATTTAAAAATGTTTTTGAGTTTGGATATCTGAATACATTGACTTTTTGCACAAAAATCTGTAATTTCACATTACACTAATGCATGGAATCATTGCGGTGGGTTTTTTACAGTAAATGAGAGAGAATCCTATCCTAAGCTCCTCAGAGTCCAAGGCTCAACTTGAGTACAAACGTCAATTGAAGCGTGGGAAGCAAACGACTCTCAGCCAAACATTTGTTTTCACTTTAGCTTTCTGGTTTACATTTTTTTTTTTTTTTGTCAGTGCCAAAACACTTTCTATCCTAGTTTCATGCAGAAAGCATTTGCAGGTTGGTTTCCTGAAGAGTGTACAAACTGTGGTGTAACTACATTGGTTTGTGGGCGGGACCAACGGAAGACTGACAGGTTTTTTTTTTTTTTGCAATTTAATTTGGTAACTCAGAAGTATGTCACATAATAGAGAAAATGGGTTGCAAATACTGTTTTGTGATTACCTCTTCCTTAATATCCATTCAGTTGCTTTGACTTTGGCTGACAAATAGAAAAATATACCAGTAAGTGAAGTAAAAAAAAAAAAAAAAAAAAAAAAGTGAGGTTCAAGGCCAATTGCACTACTGTCGAAACCCAAATAGCTGGTATGTTAATCTTGGATGCATTTACAACCCAGAGTCAGGTTATTTCTCTGCGGCTCTGACTATCAACAGAAGCATAAATCAATATACAAACCAAATGAAATAAATCGAAGGTTTTCAAAAGAGGCTGAAAATGTTTTGCTATTTCTGGTTTCTCCGAGTTCAAGTGAAATTGTATGGAAAGACCTTTTGCTATGCAGTAGCGTTTTTTTAGAGGTTGAACTTTATATTTTAACATGAACCCAATACCAAACCAACAGAAGTCATTTAAATATGTTTTAAAGGCAAAAAATTGATTTAAACGGTCAAATGGTCAAAGAGGAGCATGTATAATGATGTATAAATATTAAAACAGTTTCTTCAAATCAATCATGCTGCCAAGATATTATGTTTTGAGTCCTTATACGATACCCTTATACTGCGCTGGTGGTACCCCGCATAATAAAAGCCAGCCAAATTCGAATAATAGTAAAATAATGAACTTCTGCATTTTAATGAACCCCATTTTATTCATTTGCAATCCTCTGAATATATCTTCTTGTCATTTATAGACCACAAACCCATCTCCAAGACACCATTAGTAATATGGACTGAAACTGTGAAAAAATGCCTCAATGTTAAGCGTCATATTCTCCATCAAACTCTCTCCAGAAATCTGTGTGAGTTACAGCCCATGTCTTGACATTTACAGAGTCATCCCCTGAAGCCAAAATTTACAAGGTCCAATTGTTTTAAATTATCTTTGATGTTTGCCCGAGACAAAAGGCCATCTAAATCAAGACTGGTGTAAAAGCAAGAAATGTCTGAGATACAGAAATGTTTTGCAAAATCGCTTTTAAAGTTGTCCAAATGAAGTTCTTAGCAATGCATATTACTAATCAAAAATTAAGTTTTGTTATATTTACAGTAGGAAATGTACAAAATATCTCCATGGAACATGATCTTTACTTAATATCCTAATGATTTTTGGCATAAAAGAAAAAATCGATAATTTTGACCCATACAATGTATTGTTGGCTATTGTTACAGTGCTACTTAAGACTGGTTGGGTGGTCCAGGGTCACATATATGGCCATAAGATTTTGTCTGAGCTTCAGTCTCCTATGGTCACAAAGGCTGCGTTATTGTAAAATATTTTCATATTGTTATGAAAAAAATAACTTTTTCTATTTTAATATATCTTAAATTGAACTTTATTTATGTAATGCCAAAGCTGAATATTCAGCATCATTACTCCAGTTTAAGTGTTACATGATTCTTCAGAAATAATTCTAATGTGCTGATCTGCTGCTCAAGAAATATTATTATTGTCTTAGACAGATGCTCAATATACAGTTGAAGACAAAATTATTAGCCCCTTATAAAATATTTCATTATTTTTCAAATAACTCCCAAGTGTTGTTTAACAGAAAGACGGTTTTATCAACACAGCATTTTTAAACATAATACTTTATTCAGGAAGCTTTTGGGGTTTGTAATACAAATAGAAATAAATGTATAACCAAGAATTTTAGTCTACTGGTCAAAATTATTAGCCCTCTGATGTTAATAGTCAATAGTGTATCCCTTTTTAACAGCCTTTAGTCATTCGCTGTAGTTCTCAACAAGTTTCAAGCATGTCTCCTGAGGAATGACAGCCTATTCTTCCTTAGTAAATCTCTCAAGCTCCTCCAGATTTGTTGGTCTTCTGGCACAAACTCTGGACTGTAGTGTGCCCCACAGATTTTCCATTGGATTCAAGTCTGGGCTTTGTGCAGGCCAGTCAAATACACTCACTTTGCTCATTTGGAGGTATTTCTTCACCAGAAGTGAGGTATGCTTTGGGTCGTTATCATGCTGGAAGACAAAATGTCAACCCAAACCAAGTTTTCTTGCAGACTGTCTGAGGTTGTCTTTCAAAATCTTCTTATAGTCTTCCTTTTTCATGTTTCTTTCAACCCTGACGAGATTCCCAGTTCCAAACGCACTGAAACATCCCCACAGCATTATACTCCCACCACCATGTTTCATGTTTTTCACCACCTATGGCCAAAAAGCTCTAGTTTTGTCTCATCTGACCAAAGGACATGTTTCCAGTATGCATCACATTCCCCCAGGTTGTCCTTAGCAAACCTCATTCTAGCTTGGAGGTGTCTCTTCTTCAGAAGTGGAGTTCATTCCTGTGCAGGGCTCTAGTGACTGTCTTCGTTGAGACATCAATTCCAGACTTGGCTAGGTCATTCACTAGTGTCTTAGCAGTTGTTCTTGGGTCTTTAGAAACCTCTATGACTAGTTTTCTTTCAAAAGTCTTTAAAATCTTTCGCTTCCTGCCTCTGCCCGTCTTGTTCTCCACTGTGTTGGTCTTTTTAAACTTCTTGATAATGCATCTCACTGCAGTTCTTGACTCTTTGATTAACGTGTGTATCCTTCTCCATCTTTATGAGGATTAACAATTCTTTCTCTCAAGTCCAAACTAATTTCTTTTGTCTTTGCCATGATGACAGTGCATATTATTTTACTAGTTGTTTTGCAAGATACTAATCCTCAGCTTAAAGAGCAATTTAAAGGCTTAACTAGTTAATTAGATTATTCAGGCAAATTAGGTTAATTTGGCAAGTCATTGGACAACAGTGGTTTGTTCTATAGCTAATCAAACTAATAATTTCTTAAAGGGGCTAATAATATTGACCTTTATTTTTATTTATTTATTTTTTAATTATTTTATTCAAGCAACTATAAGAAATCAGACTTTCTCTAAAAGAAAAAAATAATAGGAAATAATGTGAAAACATTCTCTTGCTCTGTTAAACATCACTTGGGAAATATTCTAAAAAAAAAAAAGTAACATTTCACGGGGGGCTAATAATTTTGTCTTCAACTGTATATATCCAATCTCTCAACTTTATTTGCAACCAGGCTGTGACTGTGAAAAAATAATAATAATAATAATGTGTGTGTGTGTGTGTGTGTGTGTTTAAGTCTTAAAAATATGAATAATAAAAAAATAAATAAAGAATCTTACTGACCACAAACCTTTGAACAGTACACATATAGAGAGAGAGAAATAAAAAAGATACATAAAAAGTCAGTTCAATTAACATGTAACTCAAAATCCAATCCAAAATAACTATATAAAGAAATATAGGCTTGGCTGACAGGGTGGGTTTTCATGGACATCACAAGCCAATTAAATAAGCATGTCTGCAAACTGTGCTAACACCACGCTGGGTTACTGTACTTCAGTGATAATCCTTGCAACCTTGAACAAGGTCTCTCCTTCACGTCGTCTGGTCTCTAAATTACAAGGGGTATTTCCACTTCTGTCTGAATGACAGCCTAGCGTTCACCAACCTCGAACCAAAACAAGGATTTCAATGGAACGTGGTGTCTGACTGTCGGCAAAACCAGGGAATTTACCCAGCGTGCCACCCATGCTACCAGCAATGCACTCAGCCTTGGGTGGTCCACCATCAACTGGACAGGCTTGAATCAAATTGTATCCAAGATGCCTCGAAGCAAGCACCACATTTAGAAAACAAACTTGGTATAATGAGACAACCTGAGTATTTTGGTCTAGGCTTAAATGTCCGAACGCCGCCTGGCTTACGTGAAACAGCAACATGGTTTTGGCCCAGGCACAGATCTTAAGTCTGAAATGGAAAGAATTGTTTCAACCTGAGAGAGAGAGAGAGAAAGAGAGAGAGAAACAAAGACCTAGACTTTAAACAACCATCACCCACCCTCCTTTTCTGAGGAGATACGCTTCTCAACACACTTGCACTTCGTTAAGTTTCAGCTAGACACAAAACCTTTTGTGACACGGAGGAATCCGACTGAATTTAATACCTCCAGGAGGTGAACGAAAGCATGATTTACCACTTTTGGCAAGGAAAATAGAAGGCGCAGGAGTACAGATAAACCACAGCATAAATGCTGGCCAACAGGTATTGCCCTGAGAGAGCAAGAGGGGAAAAAGACAAATGAAAATAAAAACATTGCGAAGATTAAGGCTTGAGGGGAGACAGAGAGAAGCAGAGGAACAAAACAGTGGCTCACATTCCAGCACCAACCAAGAATCCTAAATATGTTTTGTGCTCCTGAAAAAAAGAAGAAAAAAAATGTTTTCCCTTGCACCAAAGCTGTCAATCATGATCTCTGCGCACTAGAAACAAAATGTTCCACTCCAATTTAATATTTTACTTTAAAGCTGAAGTGTGTAATTTTTTGGTGTTAAAGCAAAAGTTGACCCAAAAATGAAATTCTGTCATCATTCACTCTGCCCCATGTTGTTTCAAAGCTGTTTGACTTTCTTTCTTTTTTCTAGGGAACACAATGTAGACTGAAATAGTTTATATTTAGCTTGGCGATTACAGAATTACCTGACGATGTCTGCACACTAGATCAGTCACGCTGCTCTGGTCCAAAAGAATCCTCATGATGACCACCTGATGGGTGAATACGGATATATGAGCCCGTTTATTATCCAGCACTCAACTGTTAGAAGTGCATTCCTGGGGAAAAATGAGCTCAGTTATGCTCATTCAAGGCAAAAGAAAAGTGATTTTCAAGATGGTGTACAGTATGAAAAAAAAAACCTAAAAAACAATGCAAGCCACAGCTCAGTTTTACAGTAATGAACAGTGAGAGAGGCTCATTTTTACCTCTGTGATTCAAAGTTTTGCCCTACAGATGTCAGGTGTATCTGAAAAATTGATAAATGTTTTTATGTAGGCCTATAGAGTGTTTTCAAAATGTGTTATCAAACGGCCATATTGGTGGCACTGAACATAAACAATGCCACTGAACAGAACAGAACTCATAAATTTTGCTGATTATTGCTGCTGAAAATGGTTAATTATTGTCATGTTTTGAGCTGTACTAATCAGGCGGACTGGAAAAAAAAACATTTGGAGTACTTTAGACTGTCAAAAGCTATAACAAATCAAGGAGAAGAGTGCAAAAACCTGTCTGAGGAGCAAAGGTGCTTGTGGTTCGCCGAACTAAGGATTTCAAGAGCAAGAATCTTGACAACATTTGTGTTTGTTCTTATCATTTCTGATCAGGTAGGTAAAATATTAGGCTAATATCTCAATTAATACTGCTTGTACGTATCTTTGCGTACGTAATATTGCACCCTTTCCTTCTTAAGTCCTTTTTCTATATGATTTATCAGCTTCCACAGATATGTTTTTGTTAAACCAAGATGTACACAAGCTTCTTTTTCAGAAAGGAAAACATATATTTCAGTGCTTTCTCTTACATCAGGGACCCGCTTTTAATATGCGGGGCATTGAAATCACTTTTGAATGCGCTTTTTACTTTCACTTTCGAGATTCACTATCGCACATACTCTGTGTATACTATGGAGCGGCAGTACTTACCACACATTTTATGTCTTTAAACCGTCACTTCTACCCAAAATTCCAGTCCATAATCCTTAATAACGCTTCCTCTGGTTAAAAAGTCCATCCCATCTCGTCCTCTCACATTAGAATCTACCAACATGTTAGTTTAGAACTAGGCTGTAAACATTGCTTGATCTATGCAGATTTCTCTTCTGATTCTGACTTGTATTTTAGCTGAAACCAATGGTTTGAAGCAATGGTCTTTAGAAACAATAAAAAAAATAAAAATTATATCACAAAATACAACCCATACAGATGTATACACAACTAGCTTTGCAATGAGAGGTCAGAAACATAATAACTTATAGTCTAGGCCAAACTACAAGCAACTGTTTATTGTTTTAACTGATTTTGAGAAGATTTGTGCAGATTATATTCTTTGAACACACACACTTCTTCATTCATAATAAATGTACTTTTCTGACATCAGAACAATGGTATACAAACCACTTTCACTTTTTCTTTGTATACAGTGGTGGCCAAAATTATTAGAACATTATTTCTATCTTTTGTTGTAGTGTGTCAGTAGAAAATATCAGTTTACATTTCCAAACATTAATTGTGCCATTAATTATAATAATCCAGTGAGGTTTTTGTTTGCACAAGGATTCTGACAACAGCCAGTGCTCCACACAGAGATCTGAGCTCATCATCATTCAATCTATCTGGAAAGACATGAAGAAACAGAACAAACTGAGACAGACTAAATCCAGAAGAACTGTGGCAATGTCTCCAGGATTGCTTCAAGAGATCTACCTGCAAATCTACCTGAAAAAGTATGTGCAAATGCACCTAAAGCAAAAGCTGCTTTAAACACAAAGGATGGTCACAACAAATGTTGATTTAATTGAGTTAATAGAAGTTAATTGATAAAGAAAATCTATCTATGACATTATTTTGACAGCATCCGTATTTTACTGCATTTATACACAAGTGTCTAAAACTTTTACCAGCACTTTAGCTTTGCAGATAGGTTTCTTGAAGCATCTTGGAGGCATTGCCACAGTTTTTTTGGATTTATTCTATCTCAGACTGTTCTGTTTCTTCATGTCATTTTAGACAGACTTGATGATGAGATCAGATCTCTGTGTGGAGCGCTGACTGTTGACAGACTCCTTGTGCAAACAAAAATCTCACTGGATTATTGAAATTAATGGTGAAATTAACGTTTGGAAATACAAACTGATATTTCCTACTGACACACTACAGCAAAAGATAAAAATAACTGACTTAAATCCATTTTTTAGCTGGTAAAAATACTAGTGTTCTAACAATTTTGGCCACCACTGTAAATACACAAAGTTATTAGTGAACAAGGCAAATTGAGACTAATAAACAGGATATTCACTCACGGAATTGCTGTATTATGACTAAATGTTTGAGTATTCCTTCACATGACAACCAATGTTTGGTGCCCACTATTTTACATCTGGTGTTAACACCTCAAATGAAACCAACATGCAGTTGTTCATGTACTAATTTGGTTGCTAGGTTACATTGGTTGAACTTTGAACTATATTTAGAAGATTCAATTATTTTTTATAGCCAGGACATGAACTAATTTACACACTAATTATAGGGTGAGCATGATATTACATAGCAAGTTTGATGTTTCAAATACGCCTCTTCTCTGTAATTATGATTCATTTAAGGATCCAACTATCATATCAAGAACTGTTCTCATTTTGGTTAGACTGCCGTCTTTTTCACAAACAACTACGTAATCTTTGGTCGCACCATAGCAGTGTATGTCATTTTGTGACTCGGCTACTATTAAAAAAACAACATTAATACATCAGTACACAGTTCAATGCAGATTTTCAGTCATAAAACCAGACTCAGCAGTGGCACAAGGGACTTATGCTTTTAATTGGCGCGGGTTCTGCTGAGAAATGAGTTCTAAATCTGGATGTCTAACATTGGCGGTAACAAGCACACGCAAGGTAGTGATTACTTTTGCATTGTTGAACCAAATCCGCTGGAAAACAAACTGCCCTTGCATATGACCTGCAGTATTCACAAACAAATATCATGGAAAAACAATGCAGTAAACGCTGGCCTTATTTAGACACACGCAACGAGGCTTGCACAGACATTTGCTTTTTTTTTGATGGTTTATTCAAATACAAAGCTGTAAATACTGGAAAACTAGAAGAAAGTTTTTTGTTGTTATTTTTTTGTTAAAGTATTCCTCTCTCTTTTCAGCAAAATATGTAATGATGGGTCAAAAATAGTACACAGTAAATTACAAATCTGCAATGGTCTTTTGTTGTTGGCGCTATTCATGATGAAGCTGCTTAATTTTCCGTAAAAATAGTGTCATTTGGAAATAATCGGCAATATGGCCTTCACACTTTGAAGATTGGCAGCACAGCTTGACAGATAGACGACACACTGTGACTGCTTTTAGCTGCTCATCACAATGTCATCTGACTCTCTGTGGTAAGTAATAATGGCACTGACTCTCACTTCTGTTGAATTTGCACAGTCACTCCCACTATTATGGCACTGCCATGGGTGAATGCCTTCACAAAATGAAAGAAGACTGAAGTGTCTGACACGTTTGAATTTAGAATGCCATTCTGAATGATTTACAATAACAATAGGTTTTAAAAAAAATATATTATGCCTATTTACTGAGGAAATGTGTTTTTAATGTGATAAAAAAAATACTTTACAATGCTTCTTTTGTGCTTTTTTCGCATTGCCTCAAAAAATGTTTCTACAACTATAGCCATTTTTATGTCTGCTTTTATAAGGCCAACTTATTCAAACAACAGAAAAAGAAAAGGAAAAATATTTTTTTCTTTGCTATATGAAGGTTACACAAAACAGTCTTGGACATTTTTAATGTGCCTTCTTCATTTATTTTTACTATTTTTCAAATGTTAGCGAACGTACTGCTAGACTAGTTTGCATTTACATCAGGATTTGGTCAGTTACCCGGGTGCACAGCCATATTGGTGATACTCGGATGTAAACAACAGCATGGATTGCACTGTTAATTTAGATCTAAATCATGGAAAAAACGTGGCTAAGATGTTAAATCATATAGAGAAGGAACCAGTTAGCAGGACAGGGAGCAATATTTTGATATGATATGATGAATACAGAGTTCTGGCATGAAACTCTAGAATGCAGTCCAATGGGTCTAACTCATTCTGACAATATGACATCATAATCACATGGCACAGCCGATTGGTTCTCTCCTGTATCAGTAGCCAATCAGCTCACTGCTCAACATTCAAATATATGACTAGTGCTAGATGTAGCAGTCTGTAGCATGCTTCAGAAACCCTCCACCTTCCCCAGCTCCACCTGTATAGATCTGCTATTAGGTGATTCTATGGGGGTTATTCATATATGTTATATGTGCAGCAGCAGTATTTCTTACATGCTTACAGCAGCATGCTGTGGATGTACTGGCAGTAGCAAGTCTCGGTACTTGCTCTGCCGCAGCAGCAGCAGCGTAGCAGATCTGTTCCGCCAAGACCAAATATATAACATTGTCATGTACATTACCATGCCAATCCCTCCGAGAGGTGTCATGACAGAACTAAAGTTAATAGGTGGTAAAGATATGTACAAGCAGTATTAATCAAGATATTAGTCTAATATTTCCCCTACCTGACCAGAAATGTTAAGAACAAACACAAATGGTGTCAAGATTCTTGCCCTGGATATCCTAGTTCAGTTTGGCCAACCACAAACACCTTTTTGTTCCTCAGTCAGTTTTTTGCACTCTTATCCTTGTTTTGTTATAACTTTTGGCAGTCTATAGTACTCCAAAAGTTTTTCCTGGTTACCGATTAGTACAGCCCAAAACATGACTATAATTGACTATTTTCAGCAGCAATAATCAGCGAAATATGCGAGTTTCGTTCAGTTTATCTTGAGTTACAAAAGAGAAAATGTTGAGATTGATTAATAAAATTTATTCTGCGATCTTCATATTCAGGCAGCTTCCCTCCAAGTTAAATATTGTCTCTCAGACCAAGTAATGAAGTGAAGAAAAATATAATTAAAATGATATTTAAAGGCCAAGCTGACTAAAACAGGTTGATAAATCAATCTATTATTTATTGCAGGCTCTGTAAGGCATACATTATGTCTGGAATTTCATTTCCTTGTTGGAACTGCTTGTGAAAAATCAAAGGCAGTGCATCTGTCCTAGGGGATTTGAAGAATTATAGGACAGATTAACAAAATATTTTTAGCTGTCCTGGTCAGTAGGTTAAATGACACCATGGAACAATATTAAACATTTCATTTAGGAATGTACAAGGGAAAATCTTTAGAACAACATTCAATCGACTTGTTGCTGATTGCTATCTGTCCTAGTTTAAGTGAACTGGTGAATTGCATGTTTTTGAAATAAGATATATTGTCATAAACATGGATGCTTAGATATGGATCAGTATTAAATGACTGACTTATAATTCCTCATTTATCTGCAAATAATTTTTTTAATGTGTGTTCTGAAAACAGGACGTTGACATTCCTGAGTGACCATCGACATTTACAAACCCTGTAATATTTATAGATTTATAATTTAGTAGAACAGCACCAAAACCAGCAGTGTAAGTATTTCCTTTAGCTGTTTTGCGGTTTCAGCCTCAGCTGCTTGTGGTCTTGGGATGACAGTGACTCACAAACTGCTTTAAAGTGTTGGAGGAGAAATGTAGAGTGCATGCAAAATAAAAGTGAGCCAAACATAGGCCTAGTGGTGGTGAACTAAGAAAGAAACTGATATGAAGACAAGTCAAAAAAACAACTGGAAAGTCTGGAGTTTCACCTGATGCCGTTATTCAGAGAGCCAAAACACATAGGCCACATTCTGAATGGTTTAGGAAAAGCTTTAAATATTTATCTTAAAATATTGAAGTAACACCTGCTATTCATTTCTATTTCTGCAACATTTATATTTACGTAGTGCAGGTTAAGCTGTTCCGTCTTGTTCCTCTGTGGAGTCTTGGGTTGACTCCAGTGGGATGTAAAAAAGGTGATTTTTGAGGAACTAAGCCAACTAAAAGGTATAAAGATAATGTTTTCGCTTGCCGTGGTAAGTGTTGGACCTGAAATTAAAAGGCAGGTGTTTAAAACTACACTCTTGGTGACTAACAGAACAAAACTGTCATGTGGACCATCACTTTTAATGCACCTCTGACATTAAGTGAAAACACCACACAAGAGAGACATTTTTAACCACATGACTACTGTATATCTTCAAATAAGAAAATGTTTGCCAACTTTGCAGCCTTAACGTTATAAAAACACATCTTTTTGCAGTATAATGCATGTGGTGATTCCATTTAGTACCCTACCTCCAAAAATGAAATTTTCTTGTGCTTTCTTTAACTAATGATTATTGGATTTATGCAATTGAGCCATTGAGGCCATTGAGGCTAACTCTGGCTTATTTACAGTATTTTATTGTTGATTAATGAGCACTGTCCCAATTAAATAAATAAAATTCAATAATTAAAAAAAATGTTTGATTTGTTAAGGATGCAGTGGAAACCATGTGTTTTTATGTTACATTCAAATATAAAAAGTTTTTTTCTATTGCAAGCAGCTCAAAAAAGTCAGTGCTATCCTGCTCTTTAGAATAACAAGTGCCTTTCAATCAGTGGTGCTTTCACAGGCAGGCTAATTAATTACTAGTAAAAAGCCTGTGCTAATCTCAATTGGAAGCAGGCAAGGATTTGGACCTCTGACAGCTGGTTGGGGCAACTGAGACTTCTTATCATAGAAGGATCTGGCAACCCGCCCCTAGCTCCGGCTTGCTTGAAAATGGGGCGTATAATTACCTTGTCCAGCGCAGTGAGGCAGGACACGCTTGGATAGTAAGTGACAGCATCACCTAGAGAAAAAAAAATCTAAAACAATCCTTTACAAAAGATTACATATTTTCCTCATAATTTTATGGCATTCTACTCTGTAAAAAAAAAAAAAAAAACACCCATGTCTACTACTGCAGGCAAATGCGTAAGCATCAGCTTATGTGGTCTTGCCCACATTTTCCACTTACAGGCTATTTACAGGTAATTCTTAAGTTGACACTTCTCTCACTTTACAGCATAACACTTCATACGCATTACTCAAGTCGGGCTCCTTTTTCTTCAATATCATTTGCATTCATGGAACAAATTTCAACATCTTTTGCAGACATGAAATTAGAGCAGGGACACACACGGCTTGGCACAGGACTTGGTATTCTGTAAGCTAAAACACGGCAGAGGTCTAGCTTATAGCCTTAAGCATTTCGGAATTAAAATATAGATGTTTAACAATTCAACAGATCTATTAAATACCAAAAAAAATATAATTATAATTTAAATAGACTATAAAATTCCACAGTGAGACTACATTTTAACACATATTCATTTAATATGATGGATGTCTTCAATGTTTTTACATCAAATACTGGTAACTGCTGCTAGTGAGTTTGCACTTAAATCACGATTTGGTCAGTTACCCAAATACGCGGCCATACTGGCGATACTTGGATATAAACAACAGCATGGTTTTCATGGTCAAAGTACTACTGAAAATGTTGTTCTAAACCACAGAAAAAAACATGTGGAAGCTGCTAAATCAAACAGAGAAGGACTTTTGTTCCTCAGACAGTTTTTTTGCACTCATCTCCTTAATTTGTTTTAATTTTTGGCAGTCTGTTTTGACCATTTTCAGCGGCAATAATCAGCAAAATATACGACTTTCGTTGAGTTTAGTGGCATTGTTTACGTTCTGTGCCAATATGGCCGATTGATGGCTCGTAGTGAAAACACTGTATACAACGCAATACACCTTGTATATTCTTACTATACCACATACATAATTTTTACAAGCTGTAACCAATAAATACAAATATTTACTTACCAAATTTGCTGACTGAGGAAATGTTCAAACTTTACTTCAAAACAGTGGTTCGGAGTGTGTATCAAATTGCCAAAGTCAGTTTTTAGTGAAGATTTGAGTAAACTAGGCTTCTTTACCTCTTAACTGTTTCGAAATTTCAATAGTTTGCCATTGGGGGCGAACGATTGAACCAGCAGGTGTTTACCTGATGTCGAATCAGTTTTATCAATTTGAAAACATTTTTAATGAGACATTTGTGACTCTTTACCAATAAACCAGTTTTAAGTAGCTCGGGTATATTTGTAGCAATAGCCAAAATACATTGTTTTATGCCAAAAACTATTAGGATATAAAGTAAAGATCAAGTTCCATGAAGATATTTTGTACATTTTTTACTGTAAATATATGAAAACTTTACTTTTTGATTAGTAATATGCATTGCTAAGAACTTAATTTGGACAAATTTAAAGGCGATTTTCTTAGGCGATTGTTTTTGGTACCCTCAGATTCCAGATTTTCAAATAGTTGTATCTCAGATAAATATATTGTCCTATCCTAACAAACCATACATCAGTGGAAAGCTTTTTGTTCAGCTTTCAGATGATCTCATTAAAAAAAATAAAAAATACCCTTATGACTGGTTTTGTGGTCCAGGGTCACATTTGTAAAAAGTAAAAGGACGAACAGTTGTGCTAGTCTCTTATTGACCTGTTAAGACAAGCTCTCCACAAAACAAACAAAACAAGCCCTGCAAATTAATAATAATAATAAAAAAAAACAAAACAAAAAAAAAAACATACAGACACTTCATTTTTAATGGTATTTTAATTTTGAATTTGCTTTTGATGTATTATACTTTCAATAAAACATTTGCAATGGGTTTGTAAAATGTTTAGATACAGATAGATAGATAGATAGATAGACTACACACTGGGGTAAAAAAAAAACAGCCTTCGTGAAAAGTAATTTAAATGATGGAGGTGCTCTATCACTTTCAGGCCAGTCTGTAATTTCCCTCATCAAGGAAGGATTTATCATTAAAATGTTATGTCTAGCTAAGTACACGGTAGCTGATATTTCCTATATCTACATTGGTTGCTATAGTAATGACTGCAGCACAGTGCTGAAAGACTTTCCTCTACGACATCTGAGATTAGCTGTCAGCATGGAAATGGAGGACAGAAGACTTGAAACGTTCCTTCTGTTCATGCAGGACATTTTACTGTGGTTCTGGACTCACCAGGCTCACCAGACAAAAATAAGCATTCATTCTCCATTCAAGTGAGGCATTTCTAACACAGATGTAGATGTTTCTGATAACAAAACAAACTACTAGACATTTGACTTCAGAAGGCGTTCAATCGGAAATGAGTTTCTCAAAATTCGGATGTCAAACTATGTATGCATTTCATGTGGTTTTTGCTGATCAGACTACAAACAACTAAACAGACTTTAGATGAATAAACAAAAAGAAGACATTTTTGCGGCCTGTCTGAACAAAGGCAAAGAAACCCATCTATTTTCTCAGAAGGACAGACTAATGGCTTGTTACAGCTTACTCCTTTGTTCCCATGCAGTCTGGCCTGTGATTGCTCTCGCTCTCTCTTCTTTTCACTGTTTCCATGCGCTTTCAGAACTGAGAGGCTTGTGGAAATTGTTCCTGTGGGTACCGTTTCACTCTTCTACTGTTAGGTGTTAGTGCTGGAAACGGAGACAGTAACTGAGCTTGTTTAAAAGCACAGATGAAAAAGAATGTTGCATAAATCTTTGCTTTACATCTGTATATTTCACAAAGCAACATGTGATTCATAAAGTACACAAATGCTTTTGTGATTGCTAAAGAATGTTTACACTGAATCGACTGGCACATGGCATCTTTTGATGAAAGGTAAACTTTTTCCTTTCTGCCAAACAAAATCAGTGGTTTTCATTTTATTGTTACCAATAACATCACCCATAGCCTCTTAGCAGTTTGTCAGTAAACATCTGCAAGCGTTTTCTTGCATATCCACATTTGAATGATTTAATCATTTGGCGCCATCAAGAGGAGGGTTAATGTAAGCTCAAAATAAAGAAGCTGTCCTCATTTACTTATACGTACATTGTTGCAGACAAAACGGTTTTTGTTTACACCGTGAAAGTCAGTGGGGTTCAAAACAACATTTGACCATTAATCATTTTTGTTACTTAAAATAAAATAAATGTTAACTGACGAAAACATTTTGTATACAGTTGAGGTCAAAAGTTTCCATACACATTACAGAATCTGCAAAATGTTAATTATTTTACCAACATAAGAGGGATCATACAAAATGCATGTTATTTTTTATTTAGTACAGACCTGAATAAGATATTTCACATAAAATACTTTACATATGGTCCACAAGAGAAAATAATAGTTGAATTCATAAAAATTACCCTGTTCAAAAGTTTACATACACTTGATTCTTACTACTGTTGTTACCTGAATGAGACAGAGCCAGTTTTATTTTCTACAACAATAACTGTATGTTTTTAAGATCTATCTTTTCACACTGAGGACAACTGATGGACTTACATAAGGTGAAATAGGGGGTGAAAACTTTTTGAATTTGAAGATCAGGGTAAATTTCACTTATTTTGTCTTCTGGGAAACATCTTCTGTATCTTCTGTTGCTTCTGAAGGGTAGAACTTAATTAAAAAAATATGATATTTAGGCAAAATAAGAAAAATGTACACATTTTCATTCTGTTCAAAAACTTACACCCCTGCCTTTTAACGTATCCTTTTTTTTTTTCCTTCAGGAGCATTGGTGAGTGTTTGAAATTTCTGTAATAGTTACATATGAGTCCCTCAGTTGACCTCAGTGTGAAAAGATGGATCTCAAAATCATACAGGATTTTAAAAGGATTTTAAAGGATTTTTCTGAGGAGCAGTGGGTAGTACTGTTCAGGACAAACAAGGGAATCATAAACAACTATCAATAAAAATAAAAAAATAAAAAAAATAAAAATAACTGTGGATCAATCAGGTAACAACACAATATTAAGAATCAAGTGTATGGAAACTTTTGAACGGGGTCATTTTTATAAATTCAACTATTATTTGTTCTTGTGGACTATATGCAAACATCTGTTATGTGAAATATCTTATTCAGGTCAGTACTAAATAAAAAATAACATGCATTTTGTATGACGCCTCTTATTTTGTTAAAATAATTAACATTTTGCAGATTCTGCAAGGTGTATGTAAACTTTTGACCTCAGCTGTATATTATCAATATACAAACCATTATACAGCTAAAAGTTAAATACAAATCAATAAAAAACATACAGATATGTTTAAATAATAATAAAAATCAAATCTTAAATTTGAATACTACGACATTACCCAATCAAAATAATCTGAACAGCATGACAAGCCAATAAATGAAAATGTAAAGAGCCACAAACAAACTATCTGAACAAACAAAAAGTAAAAAGCATTCAATAAACAGCAATTTTTACTATTCGTCCTGATCATAGTGCATGCTCAAGTAGCATAATTTAGAATTGACATTAGCAAAATCATTACAACTATCCCAACTATTCTGATTTTACTTGTGATTAAACAAATATAAGTAATCAAGCTTTTAAAACAAAGTAGAAATAAAGAATATATACAATATATATAAAACTCCCACGTTTAGTACTTCAATGGTGGGCACAAAGTCAGCAGGGGATTTCATTAATTCTGCAGCTTACTAATCACAACTTCCTAGTTAAACTTTTTTTTTCTCTTTTGCAAAACCACAAACCCCCACTAGCCAGTGTTCACTCTGTCTATAGAACACTCACGACCACATGTGCATATGCAGCTGTGCAATTATTATTGTCAAGAAGATAATTCAGAGAAACCACACCTTGGAGAAGGGAAACATTTGCACAGTTGTGTTCAGATACAAATGCTAAGACATTCGCATTTTTACTGAAACATGAAGTGCAGGTAAGCAGCTCTGATGCACATGAAAAGAAGCGTCTGTGCATTACATACAGGAAACCCAACATTGGCTGCGTTTCTCAAAAGCATCATGACCGAAGTTGATCGTAAAGACCACTGGTGGCAATGATTCAAAAATCTACTTAGGGTTACAATGCATAAACATGACTGAAGAGTCCAAACTACTACTGGTAGTTAGGCCTACTACTAGTAATAGGCCTACTCAAGAATCTGTAACACCTAACTACTTTATATCCACCTTATTTTCTAATGCAGAGGTAAGCCATTTTCTGTGAATGTGCAAGACTTCCGGT
Source organism: Cirrhinus molitorella (assembly GCA_033026305.1). Classification (NCBI taxonomy): domain Eukaryota; kingdom Metazoa; phylum Chordata; class Actinopteri; order Cypriniformes; family Cyprinidae; genus Cirrhinus; species Cirrhinus molitorella. The sequence goes on along the minus strand of CM065127.1, from coordinate 9,559,140 downwards.
TCATTAGCCGCTGTACAGAAATAGCAAGAAGAACAAAAAAGTGCAGTAAACGATGAAATTAATTGCTACAAAACTAGCAAACCACTACAAACCAGTGTGTTTATAATTAAGATAAAATAATATGTTAATATATATTAAATAAAATAAAATAATATCTTTACTTTAAAATAATATGGTAAGACACAGTAACACAGACACAGTTGCAATATCATGCTGCAAAACGAGCTGTTTTGCATGAGACTGGAAGCTTCACACATAAAATGTACAAATGTCCACGCCCCCTTTACTTGAAAAATAAGGTGACCATGCCATAATTTCTCAATTCTAATATTAAAAATATTAGCTCAGCACAGAAGTTTTAGTATTTGATATTACCTTAAAACTGTGTTATGTGTAAAATGTTCATGTCTGCTGATCGCCTTAACATTTTGCTTAAACAACCACTAGGTGGCACTGTAAATTATGGATCTCCTTCCTTCAATTTAAAATAAGTAAGCTTTCCATTGATGTATGTTTTGATAGGATAGAACAATATTTGGCCGAGATCTGGAATCTAAGGGTGCAATTATTATTATTTTTTTTTTTTTGAAAATAGCCTTTAAGGTTGTCCAATTGAAGTCTTTAGCAATGCATATTACTAATCGAAAATTAGGTTTTGATATATTTGCAGTAGGACATTTACAAAGTATCTTCATAGAACATGATCTTTACTTAATACCCTAATGATTTTTTACATAATTTTGACCCATACAATGTTTTTTTGGCTACTGCTACAATATACATGAAATACATGAAAAAGAAACTCAAGACATTTTCTCGTAAATTTTCTCATAAATGGAATCTATATTAGAATATGTGTGTGTGTGTGTGTGTGTGTGTGTGTGTGTGTGTGTGTGTGTGTGCGTGTGTGTGCGTGCGTATGCTTGTATGTGTGCACCTGGTACGTATCATGTTATGGGGACCAAATGTCCCCACAAGGTCAAAATTGACTAGTTTTACTATCCTTGTGGGGACATTTGTGAGGTCCCCCTGAGGAAAAAGGCCTATAAATCATGCAGAATGAGTTTGTATCCAAAAGTGAACTAAACCTGACAAAATCTCCAAAAACTTTGGAGGACGTCCTTATATGTAAAACTGGTAAAAAATAAATAAATAAATAAAAATAAAAATAATTAAGTAAACAAAGTTTTGAAATTGTGTGGGTGTGTCTGTAACTTTCTACATCTTTTAAATCAAGAAAAAAAATACACAAAAACAAGAACATGACAAGTTATTATTATTATTATTAGTAGTAGTAGTAGTAGTAGTAGTAGTAGTAGTAGTAATTTTGGTAATTTTAAGACACTGAAAAAGCGGTAGACTAACTTCCGTGTGCGTTATGCTGTTGCTATAGAAACAGACGGATGCAGGTCCACGTGGACGCGAGTCCCTCCCTGTGAACGCGCAGAAGTGAGTGTTTGATCAAACTTGTCGGCAGCTTTGTTTCTGTAGTCATGAGTCTTTAACGCGAGCAGCTTTAGTTTCAGAATCGTTCGATTAAACTTCACTCTCAGTTATTGCTTGCTGAAGATTTCTGGACTTAATGTTAAATTGTGGAACGTTTTACACTTAACACTACTTTTACAAGATATTGTGGCTTCATGGGTGGACTTTGTGAAGTAACATCAGCGGCTGCCTGTTTAAAGGTACAACAAAGTTTTTTTTTGTGTGTGTGTTTTTTTTTTTTTACCTTCATCTGTCTGTTTAACTTGACCATTTCTGTGCTCTGTGCTGTGGCAACTTTGAACAGGAAGTGTGAAAGAAAGTGTGAGAAGGAATCTCCTACTGAGAGGAGGAAACAAGTGTTCCTGTTTTCATCAGCTGCTTGTAGAATTGCGTATTATTTATTTCTTTCTTTTTTCATGTAGTAGCCTACATGGCTTGTCTTTCTACTACGGTCCATCTGTAAAAGTGCATTGCCTTGTCTTTGTTTTTGACATTGCATTTCACTTTAAGTGACTTTCAAGAACAGTATATGTAGTGACATGGCAATTGTTTGTTCTCTTTTAAATTTAGAAACTATTCAGGAGCTGATTCATTAAGCAAAGCAGCATTGTCTTCAGCTGTTGTAGGTGTAGTCTAACTGGACTGACAAGAAATGCTTTCCATTTGAGTTTTGATATAACAAAATGTTTGTATAGTGTAAGATCTTGTTGAATCTACAGTGACATACAAACTACTGTATGTGGTTTGTGCTAAACTTCAGAATTACAGATGATGTTTCGTTATCTAATTAGAAAATGTTAAGCTGTATCAAGTGCAAGTGGCGTCTATTTGTAAAAATGCTTTTGTACATATTTTTAGCCCAGTTTTTAGATGCAATATGTAAGTAAAGCTAGTCTGTCCATGCACCTAAACACTAGACTGTTCTCTTTATTGACATGTGAGCATGAGCATAGATAACGTTTTCATGCAAAGCAGTAGTGATGATATTCCTTCTGAAGGAAGTTTGCAGAGCGACGACGCTTAGGTCATATGTTAGGTTAATGTTACAAAAAATAAATACTGTTCTTTCTATTCATCAAAGAATCATGTTTTTCACAAAAACATTAAGCAGCACAACTGTTGTGACACTGAAGGCTGGAATAATGATGCTGAAAATCCAGTTGGACATCATAGGTATAAATGATATTTTAAAATGTATATAAAATAGAAAACCGTTATTTCTATTGTAATAATATTGCATAGAATACACTACCAGTCAAAAGTTTTTGAACAGGAATATTTTTTAATGTTTTTCAAATAATTCTCTTCTGCTCACCAAGCCTGCATTTATTTGATCCAAAATACAGGAAAAGCAGTAATATTGTAAAAAAAAATATATTATTTAAAATAGCTGAATATATTTTAAAATATAATTTATTCCTGTGATCAAAACTAACTTTTCATTTAGCAAATAAATTTTTTATTGAGCAAGGATGCTTTAAATTGATTTTTAAAAAACTTAAAAAGTTTTTTGAGCAGCAAAACATGATATCAGAATGATTTGTGAAGGACCATTTGACTGGAATAATAATGCTAAAAATTCAGCTTTGTAATCACAGGAATAAAATACATTTTAAAATATATTCAAATAGAAAACAGGTATTTTAAATAGTTCAGTATTTCAAAATTGTACTGTTTGCTGTACTTTAGATCAGGCTTGGTGACCAGAAGATACTTCTTTAAAAAAACAATAAAAATTGACTGGTAGTGTAACTGTATTTTTGATCAAATAAATGCAGTCTTGGTGAGCAGAAGAGACTTCTTTCAAAACTTAAAAAAAAAAATTACCATCTCCAGTGAATGGTAGTGTATTGTATAGAGTCTGTACATTACATTTGTGACTTTCTTTTATATTGCAGGAGGAAAAATTTTACTTTTATCTGAATTTTGACAGATTGTTAACTTGGTTGAAGTTCACTTAGCATTGTGTTTTTGTTTAACACTTTTATTTTCTTCAGTTAGATTAAATAGCAAAGACCCCTGCTATAGACAGACATCCATAATCTTGCCTGTCACATGATTTTGGTCTCTTTTTAGTGGGCTAGTTTGGACTTTGTGATTGATGGTTGGGTTTACTGAGGCCACTGAAAGCGTCATTCTGTGCTGCTGCACTCAAAAGTTTGAAACAGTGAACTTGTGGCTTTCCCGGTCAATACCCAGAGGTAATACACATCACCGCTCTCGTATCTGTGGCATGGCTTGTCGGCTCCCATCAATCTCATCAACTTGTGGTCACTGCACAAATAACGTCTGTATTTTGCTAAATAAGAGAGACGTGTGTTCCAGTCCACTAGTTTCTGCAATTCTCAACAGCCAATGACTTATTGCTTTTTTGCCTGTCCAGATGTGTTTCCAACTGGACCCTGATGAAATTCAGATGTTGTACGCAAGTGCCACTAGTTTGTAGGGGTTGATTCTGCTCTAAAGCTTGTTTTGAAAAGTTTCGAGAGGCATGACATCAGTTTTTACTAAGAACCCATCATGAAGCCTTTTTTTTAGTGAAAATATACAGTTGAGGTCCAAAGTTTACATACACCTTGCAGAATCTGCAAAATGTTTATTATTTTACCAAAATAAGTGGGATCATGCTAAATGAATGTTATTTTTATTTTGTACTTTTGTACCTGAATAAGATATTCACAGACGTTAGCATATATTTGAATAGAGAAAATAATAGTTGAATTTAAAAAATGACCCCATTCAAAAGTTTACATACCCTTGATTTTTAATACTATGTTGTTACCTCAATGTACCTGATTTTTTTTTTTTTTGTCTAGTGATAGTTGTTTTAGTCCTTTGTTTGTCCTGAACAGTTAAACTATAAACTGTAATTAAACTATTATTTTTTTCTTGTGGACTATATGTAAATGTATTTTATGTTAACTATATTTTTCAGGTCAGTATGATCCCTCTTATTTTGGTAAAACAATTAACATTTTGCAGATTCTGCAAGGTGTATGTAAACTTTTGACTTTGGTTTTGTGAAATCTAGTGGTACGGACTAGATACAATAATATGGAACCTAGATAACATGAAGAGTTCAGATACAAAACCAACTAAAAGCCATCTCGGTCAAAAATACTGAGTGAATGTTCTCGACACATACGTTCATCAAATACTTTTACTTCAAACTTGCTAAAATCCCACCCTCAGCCCAATCAGAAGTACCTGTGCGTACATAGAAACCTATACATAGGAGCCTAAAAATGCTTTTTTTTTTTAGAGAAAGATGTCAGATGGATTTAGAGGATTTTGAATCTGAACTCTTCATATAATGACCTCAAAATGTGATAATAAAAAAATAAAAAAAGCATAAAAACTGTTTTGTTTGCTAAGCACATTTTACACACAAAACATAATTGTAGGATATAGCTGACTGCCTTCCAAAACCTTACCTGCAATGTTACAGCCAACTCACTTAATTTGTAGGCAGTCAAGGAGCTGTCACAGAAAAGTTGTCAGAGAGATGTGATGCTCTGCATGCTAATAGGCTTTACAAACTTTGAAATTACTTTTTGTGCAGCAGAAATGCAAAGTAAGTTTGATTTTTCTTGTTAGATGAAGAACAGCAATATTGCACATGTTCAGGCTGTTATGACAGGCAAACAAAAGTTTTAATCAAAACCCAGGAGTGCAATCATTAACATAAATGTATTTCTTATTCTGCTTCATTTTCTGCTTCTTAGTTCTTAGAGACCAAGAACACACTAAAGTGGCTAAGATTTGGAAATTCAAGGAACCGTTTGGTTTGTAGATGATTCTTTAAATGAAATGTTTCTACTTATAATGATTAGTCATTCAAAGATGATTTTTGAGAGTAGAGTACATCTATGGTCACAGCTGGCTTTATCCTACTAGCTGTCTAGTGACCGAGGCTTACTATAATGTGAGAAAAAAAAAAGTAAGTGTTTGTGCTGCCATAAAAGTTAAAGTTTAGTCAACGTGAAATAAGTTGTACTACTTGACAGTTTGGATATTTGAGTTGAGTAAACTTTTTAAGGCAAAAACACTAAAAACACTAACTTTTTTTTTTTCTTAGTTTTTTTTATATTGTAGGGACCAGAGTTTCATTTAAAGATGAGATTATTTGACTTGGTCAGTAAACTAATTTGTTTTTGAAAAACGCTTATGTTCACCAGTTCTTAAGCTTTTCTTATTTGATTGAAAATAACTGGCAAAATACTGGAAGTGGCGTGTTCCGTGGACAAGAATCTGTGAAATGCATTAATAGACCATTTTCAAAGGTATGATATGATAAACCTATAGAGGGTTTGCATTTATGTCACCGTTTGACCAGTTACGGTTTGGCAATACTCGGATGTGAACAGCAGCATTGATTGCATGGTTAATGTACTACTGAACTCGTTGTTCTGCTAATTCATGCCGTCTAAACCATGGAAAAAACATGTGGAAGCTGTTAAATCATTTAGAGAAGGACTTAGAGAAGGAAGCTGGAAAGGGCACAGTTTTTTGACAAACTAAAGTTAATAGGTGGTAAAGATATGTACAGGAGTATTAATTAAGATATTAGCCTAATATTCCACCTATTTGACCGGAAATGATAAGAACAAACATGAATGTTGTCAAGTTTCTTGTTCTGGAAAAATCCTGGTCCAGTTTGGCCAACCACAAACGCCTTTTGTTCCTCAGGCAGTCTTTTGCACTCCCCCCCTTGATTTGTTATAACTTTTGGGATTCTATAGTACTCCAATGTTTTTTTTTTTTGGTCTGACCAATTAGTACAGCCCAAAACATGACAATAATTGATCATTTCAGCAGCAATAATCTATATGCGAGTTTCGTTTGGAGCAGCGGCATCGTTCAGTGCCGCCAATATTGATGACACATTGTGAAAACACTGTATTTAAAAATCATAATAAAGCATAATCCTATTGTACATTTACAAACGCTATGATTCAACTAAATATATGAGATGCAGGTTTATTTTATGCACTTTTATTATTTACATGCGTGTAGGTTACTTACACCTCAAAGCCAGTCTGTTTGCAGTAAATGCTGCTCCACACAAACTGTTAATACTTACATGTGTGGAGCGTCCCAGACTCCATCTTAGCATATTGCTGAAAGTTTGGGTTTACCATAATGTTCATCTGGGAACGCAATGTCCACCATTTCATCAGATTTGTAAGGTAAATTATTTATAAACCTACGCAAAGACATGAGAATACATCATTATCTTTCTCAATATTCGAACTGTTCTTCGGGATTTCAAAGTCAAAGCTCAAACCCTCTCACGGTTAAACGTTTTGATGTCCACATATTTAAGAAATTACAGTGGCTGTGGCATGTCTGTCATAAAGAAATGGCCAAATATTAAAGAGTAAGTGTACATTTGAATTCAGTGTTGTTTAGTCAATATTAAACAGCGATTAAGTGTAAAAACAAGCGTCAGGCCGTTGACACCCTCTGCAGTCATTTGTTATAATGCATAATGTACGTTAGCTCTGTTGTTTATGTATTTTAAACATTTTTGTTCAGTAAAACCATATGACTACTTGCTTTTTATTCTTTATTTGAACTAATTATTATTGCCTCGTTATTATATATGTATTTCAAGTTATTTTAAAGTTTGCTTGGGTCTATTTTTATAACCACAAAAACAATTAGAATTCCAATTACTTGTTATAATAATCAACGATTACTCAATTACAAAAATAATTGTTAGTGACAGATCTGAGTAGTGTATATCCTGTATATTTAAATGTGACCCTGCACCACAAAACCAGTCATAAGAGTAATTTTTTCAAAATTAAGATTTATACATCTCCAGAAAGTTGAATAAAGAAGCTTTTCATTGATATTTGGTTTGTTATGATATGACAATATTTGTTCGAGATACAACTATTTGAATATCTGAAATCTGAGGGTGTACAAAAATCGAAATATTAAGAAAGTCGCCTTTAAAGTTGTCCAAATGAAGTTCTTAGCAATGCATATTACTATTTCTCAAAAATTAAGTTTGATAGGTTTATGGTAGGAAATTGACAAAATTATGATTTTTGGCATAAAAGAAAAATGAATCATTTTGACCCATACAATGTATTTTTGGCTATTGCTACAAACATACCCCAGCAACTTATGACTGGTTTTGTGGCCCAGGGTCACAAATAGTATTTTTGCACCATAATAAACAAATCCTGTAACTTCAGGGTCTCCTAGCGATCCCTCTGTGGTTTCCCCTCTTTAATATCATTAGCTGTTAATGCAGCAATTTATGATAACTCATCTATGACACGCTTAATGGGCTGTAAATGCGATGATGCTTTCTGTGAATTCAGAAAATGCACAGTTTATGACCATCTGTACTTGAATAACCTGAATATTCACCTTGATGCTTTCGCTATCTTCCTCTCTCTTTTTTAACGTTCTTTCTTTTCCTGTGCCAATCTCAGTGCTCTCGTTGTCTAATTAAAGAGGTGGTTGCTAAGAGATGGCGCTCAACGGCACTCTAAGAGGATGTGATGTGGTGTAACTCAAAAGCTTTGTTCTCTCTTCTCTTCTGTCAAGGGCTGACCCATGTGAGGAGAGTGGGGTTCGCACACACACATACATACGCACACACAAACACACACACATGGACAGCATGGCATCTTTCTCCAGCACCTGTGGCTCCAAGGTGGACCGGGCGTCCCATCATAGAGGTGAAGACAGGCAAGGGACTCCCGGTGACAGCGACTGCAGTGCTGTGCTTGAGAAGACCAGAGAGTTTTTCCAGATTTGTGACATTGAGAGCAAAGGCTTCATTACAAGACGGGACATGCAGGTAAGGATGTTGAGAAGGATGTCCATGTTATTTGACATTAGGGCCTGGAGTTTTGTTGATAAAGATGAAAAATAACCCCAAAAAATGTCTGTGGGGAGTAATCTGGTTTTCCTGGCATTGTTTCATCTACAAATCATGAGCTAATTGAGCTAATTTGTGTTTGCTCACCCTTATAAATTGTTTACTTAACAGAACACAAGCAGCAATCTAAATAAAGTAATTAACTTCCAGCGAAACCTAATTAAAGGCATAGTTTGTTAAATATCTAATTGGCAATTTGTTGTGGAAAAAGCAAAGTTGGTACAACATGCTTCTGTACTGAAACGCAATTCTTTTCTCTCTCTTTTTTTTTCTGCGAGATTTTTCTTACAGTCATGGAAAAATTGGAAATATCAGGATGTTTTATATTTTCATATTTTATATTATTATATTTTATATTTTTATTTTTTTAGAATTTCATTTGTTAATGAAAAGCTGTAAAATATTTGAACAATTGATTTGATTTAAAAGTTTCTCTTTGGAAGTGTATTTTATCACTGTAATTATTTATATATATATATATATATGTGTGTGTGTGTGTGTGTGTGTGTGTGTGTATATGTATGTATATATGTATATATATATATATATATATAATTTATTTATTTCTGTTTCTGTATATAGTTATTTTGGATTATATTTTGTCAACTGATTAAAAAATAAGCAAATAAATAAATAAACATAAACAAATAAAATATGGAACTTTTATCTGCAAAATTTATTAATTTTGTTTTCTGTGTGTGTGTGTGTGTGTGTTTGTGTTTGGAATTGTAGGATAGGACTTAGGAACCCTGTTTTTTTTTTTTTGTTGACATTTTACTATGTTAATGTTTTTTGTATGTTAGTTTGTTAGTTTGTTTATCTGTTGTTGTTGTTTTGTTTTTGGTTTTTTGGACTTGTGAGTTCTGTACCTGTGTATTAATACATGTACTTTACATCAAAACACCATAATATGGCATCAGATACCGTTATTGTACCATGGTACTACCACTGTATTTATTTTTTTTTACTACAATTGGTCATATCTATCAAAAAATGTTGTTATGACTTCTACAACATGAGACTTTTTCAGTACCAGAGAAGCTTGTGAGACCATCCTAAATTTGTGGTGGGTGTTTTGAAACCACCTCTTCAGTTGTATTATTGTGCAGATCACCTCTTAGATTTTCCATTGATTGCACAGGTTTCCTTTGAAGCCTGGCTCTCGGGCCTTGCTCTGAAGAGCCTTTTTCAAAAGCATCACATCTTTGATCCTATCCTGTCTATAGAAAAAGCATTAATAAACATTGGTTCCTCATCTTTATTTAAATGATGCCTTTTGTTATTTCAACCCATTTGGAATAAATAGACCCAACAATTCCATATGTATTTAAATCTTTCTGTGAAATGATTGTGTATATGCTATTGTGAAGACTGTGACAAAACATTTATGTCTTTGGCAAGGTAACTTGCATCATGGGCCCACCACATGTTGGTCTGGCAGAAAACGCTGACAACACTGTTGGGGTTTCAAAGAGCAGCATTTTGTAAACCTTCAGGCTGTCAAAAGAAAACCACAGGAGGAGTTTATTACTGTTTTTAGAAGCTGTCACTTTAGTTTACAGGGGGAACTGGGTGATGCCTTGCAGTTTGTGAAAAATGTGCTCATTTTTTACGCAAATGTTTTCACACGTCCATCAGCGTTTACAACTGACTTTTACAAGTACAGAAAAAGCCAAAAGTCCAAGCTAAAGTCACACAGAGAATTATATGTAGTGTTTTATGGGATATCCGATCCCAGAGCATATCTGAGCAAACATGTGTCGGGTTCCCACGCAGGGTGTGTTATTTGCTTTCTAAGAATAGTAGTTTTGACTGTGTGTTAACTGGGTTGATCACTAAATCTACAGCCTGAGTGGTTTTTAAAGGTGTCAAACAGCAACCTAGTTTGAGACCTTACTCATGACATGCACAACCTGGTAAAAGACTAAACATGTGGCTGAGTTTGGTTTTGTAGTGACATTCAGTTCATGCCTCATAAAAAATTTTTTATTTACTTTATAAGACCAATTAAATATATTTGTTTTATTTGCAAACTGTATATATTTGTATGTATGTATGTATGTATGTATACACAGTACCGTTCAAAAGTTTAATTAAGGGCGTATTTATGTGATCAAAAATACAAAAATTTCAATTTAAAATAACTTTTCTTTTTTTATTATACTTTAAAAAACAATTTATTCATGTGATGTAAAGCTAAATTTTCATCAGCCATTACTCCAGTCTTCAGTGTCACATGATCCTTAGGAAATCATTTTAATATGCTGATTTATTATCATTGCTGGAAACAGATGTATTTCTTTATTTTTGGAACCTGTGTGTGTGTGTGTGTGTGTATGTATATATATATATATATATATATATATATATATATATTAGGATTATTTGATGAATCAAAGCATTTATGAAAGAACAGCATTTATTTGAAATCTTGAAATAAAAATCTTTTTGGGGTCAGTAAATTTGTTTTAAATTTCTTTTTTTGAAAGAAATGAATACTTTTATTCAGCAGGATGAGTTGTTGATAAACATCCATCAACTAAACATTCAGCTTTGCATCACAGGAATAATTTATATTTTAAATAAAATTTCACAATATTACAGTTCTTTCTATATTTTTGATTAAATAAATGCAGCCTTGGAGAGCATCAGAGACTTCTTTAAAACATGTCAAAAGTCTTACAGACCCCAAACTTTTGAACGGCAGTGTACATATATATATTTTAGGTGATTCATGCTTTTTACTTTCATAACGTGTCTGTATTTGTCATGTGTTGTAGAGGCTAAATGGAGAGCTTCCTTTGAGTGCTGAGGAACTTGAGAACGTCTTTGACACTCTGGATGCAGATGCCAATGGATTTCTGACCTTTGAGGAGTTCTCATCCGGCTTTAGTGCGTTTGCATTAGAGTCTATATAGCATTCAGTTATATATAGTATATATTATATACAGTTATATATTATATATAGTATATGTACAGTTTGTATATATACAGGGGTTGGACAATGAAACTGAAACACTGGCCAATATAGTGTTGGAGGTTTTATGGCTATATTTGCACAGCCTGGTGGCCAGTCTTCACTTATTGCACATTCCACCACTAAGAGCAAAGTGTGAAGGTTGACTATGTGCACCCAATGGTTCAGACATTGTACCCTAAAGGTGGTGCCATGTATAAGGATGATAATGCACTAGCACACATCAAGACTGGTGACAGAGAGGTTTGATGAACATGAAAGTGAAGTTGAACATCTCCCATGGCCTGCACAGTCACCAGAGCTGAATATTATTGAGGAACTTTGGGATGTTTTGGAGGAGCGAGTCAGGAAACATTTTCCTACATCCTACAAACATTTTTGTCTATCCCAAGACGAAATTATGCTGTACTGGCCACAAAAGGAGGCTCAACACCGTACTAATTGTGGTCTAAAACCAAGTGTTTCAGTTTCATTGTCCAACCCCTGTGTGTATATATATATATATATATATATATATATATATATATATATATATGATTGTGTGTATCAGTGGTTTTCAAAGTGTGGTACTCATAAGAATGCATTAGAATCACTAAATTAAATGTAAATTAATGTTAAAATGCAATACATTTGTCGGCGCCGATAGCCTTGTGGGCAGTGCGCCGACATACAGCGCCGTTGCGCAACGGGCGTCCCGAGTTCGATTCCCGGCTCGAGGACCTTTCCCGACCCTACCCCCTTCTCTCTCTCCACTTTGCTTCCTGTCCTTCCTGATCTGTCCTAAAAATAATAAAAAGCCAAAAAAAATAAATCTTAAAAAAAAAAACAAAAAAAAAAAAAATGCAATACATTTTATTCTTTATTTGAATAGTTTTTTTTTTTACATTTAAATACAGTAAAGTTTTTATTTAACTTTTAGGTACAACACATTTTAATTTAATCATTATTTAAATGTTCTATTTACCTGTTTGTAAGCACTGTGCAGTGTTAATGTTCAAACTGTGTAGTTACAATGTTAAAGTGGCTGACAAAGTAAATATTCTTATTAGGAATAAAACAGCCTTGTTTTTTAACTGTGCAGAGCTGTAGCTGAATAGTTAGGCCTACTACACTACTGTATTTAATACAATTACGCTACTGTAATTACTACAATACTGTAAATAATGTTGGTCATTATGATGGTACTTGGAGGGCCAAATATTTTCTGAGGTGGTACTTGGTATAAAAAGTTTGAGAACCACTGGTCTATATTATTTGAAGTTCACTAATGTATTTATGTCCCCCATTCAGGTGAATTTATGTTTGGTCCAGGTGTGGTGTCAGTAGATCCACATGCAGGTGAGGAGCCAGTCTCAGGAAAGACTCCGGAAGTGCTCTACGAGAGCCAGTGGGAGGAGACACTAAGCACGGGAGAGGATGATGAGGAGAAACACTTCTGCATGCTTATGGAGAACCTGGGGGCAAGCAACATCTTTGAAGAGTGAGACTCATTTCAGTCAACTCTGCTATTTGAAATACATCCTATAATCAATATTCATGTTGTTCCTATTGCAGTAGTTATAATAAATTATTTTTTAGGGCTATACAGTGATGGCCAAAATTATTAGAACAATAGTACAGAGATCTGATCTCATCATCCAGTCTGTCTGGAAAGAAGAACCGAACAAATCCAGAAGAACTGTGGCAACATCTCCAAGATGCTTCAAGAAACCTACCTACTAAGCTGTCTGAAAAACTATGCACCTAAGCCAAAAGCTGCTTTAAACAAAGGATGGTCACACCAAATGTTCATTTAATTTAATTAATAGAAGTCAAATGATCAAGTAAATCTATTTATGACATCATTTTTGACAGCATCAAATGCTTAACAGTACTGTAGCTTTGCAGGTAGATTTCTTGAAGCATCTGAATTTAGTCTGCCTCAGTTTGTTCTGTTTCTTTATGTAATTCCAAACAGACTGGATGATGATAAGATCAGATCTCTGTGTGGAGCACTGGCTGTTGTCAGACTCCTTGTGCAAACAAATATCTCACTGGATTATTAAATGAATGTTTGGAAATGTAAACTGATATTTTTCTACAGACACACAACAGCAAAATATAAAAATAACTGGCTTAAAACCATTTTTAAGCTGGTGAAAATACTAATGTTCTAATAATTTGGGCCAATATATGATTTACACATTCTTAGAAGTATTATTCAAAAAAAAAAAATGATTTTATTGAAATGCACCAAAATTAAAAAGGCATATGAATTTATTTAGCTATAAGTATGCGCAATAGAAATGTCCCCAAAACCAGTCAATCATAAGAGACAGCAGACTCTTTTCTTCTTCTCCTGAGAAAAATGTAGATTTTCTATCAAAAAAATAAATAAAACTTAAATAGTTGATATTTTTTATTTTGATTTAAGAAAAATATTTTTAAATTCTCTCTCTCTCTCTCTCTCTCTCTCTCTCTCTCTCTCTCTCTGTATATAAATTCTTTATCATTATGATTATTTTAATATGTACTTTAAGTTTGCCTTTAAAAAAAACTTTCTGCTGATTTGTCATTAAATAAATAAATACATAAATAAATAAAGAGACCGCACATTCCTAAAGAAAGACGCAACACCTTTGATAAGACCAAGGGATTTTAATAAAGGTCAGTTCTTGTCTTCTCATTGACTATATGGTGCATTGAGCCCATTTTTGTAACACATGACCGAATGCACTTTCAGCAAACTACCGCCACTCCTAAAAGGCAAGTGGCGATGGTGGAAGACATCAATTATAAAAAGTTAATCCTTTTGACTGACTGTAATCCTTATGTACAGGTATTACTTTTTCGAAGGGGAGCTGACAGTTTGGATTAGATTCTGATTGCATCTCATATACAGTCAGCTTCTTTTGGCTGTATAATAAAAGCAGCATTCTTCTTGTTGTTTTTTCCTTTTACTGTATTTCCACAAAATCGTGATATATAATTTTGAATTCCTTTAAGGAGACCGTATGAGCTTTTCTCTGTAGCAGGAAAGACTGTGAATGTCTTTACTGAGAGCCTTTATGATTCTGAATGAATGCATTTAGAAGACCAAGGTTACTGTACTAAAAACATTTTTGTAAAATGTGGCCTTTGTACACTTGGATAATTTTAACAGCGAAGCACATTTGGTGTAGTGTAATATAAGATAGTATATTATATAAAACTTACCGCAAACTCTAAACATCACTGAGTTTTGTCTTTTTTTTTTTATTTTGGTGAGAGAAATGATGCAGTAAGTGTGTTGTGATGTCTCAGTCCAGGAGAGGTGCGGAGTCTTTGGGTGCAGCTCAGAAAAGACGAACCTCACCTCCTGTCCAATTTTGAGGAGTTCCTTGCCAGGGTCACTTATCAGATCAAAGAGGCCAACCAGGAGAAGAAAGAGATGGAGACGGCCCTTAAAAGGTCAGTGATCGGTTAAGCACCTATATTCCTTTCAGAATTTGAACGATCATACATTTGAAAGGAATGTTACTTTTGTAGACAGTTGTAACGGGGGGAAAAAATTTTGTATTTAGACACTTAGACTAATATTTTTTTTCATTCAGCAAGGATACATTAAAATTTATCAAAAGTTATGGTAGAGACATCTATAATGTTACAAAAGATCGCAAATTTTGAAAGCTTTTGAATACTTTTTAAATTTTGCAACCTTTCTTTTGGCTTAAAAATGTGTTCAATTAAATAGGACTTAGTTTGATGTTTTGTTATTTACTCAGAGACATTCATACATTTTTGAGTGTCAGCCCACTGTATGAATCCCATGCACATAGTATTGTATCGTGACAAGTAATGAGACTCAGGGGACAGATGTGATGCAAGGACTGTGTAAGTTGACTTTTGCATCAGTTTTTCACATTTTAGCCTGACCGTATAACTGGTAACAGAGTTGGCTTTAACTGTACTCCAGAAGTTGATTTTCTGAGCATGAGGTTAGATTTTGGTGTTGAGAAAGTTCTTTTGAAAATTGAAAATTAAATGATAGATTACAAGCACACACACATATATATATATATATATATATATATATATATATATATATATATCGTCGCTGTCGGGCGGAAACCTTGTATGTCCAAATTTTGTCAATTTCATATTTTTTCACAAATCGATGCTATTGGTCAGTGCCCACGTGGATCTGTAATTTTTACAAATTATTAACCAATCTAAAGTGTTGAAAATAGCTTGAGAGCAAATCTCTTAACTCATTTGAACACTTCAGCTGTCTGAGAAGAGCTCGTATCTCCACCTTTTCTTCACTCCGCTGGAGCGTCGGGGCATATGTCCCCTTCCATCATCTTGTCACAAAGCACCGGCAAAAATAATTAGCATTGAATGTGTCGGTGGAAACAGTAAGGAGATATTTGAATGATCCATTAATAAACTAGTGTATTCTGAGATAATGTCGCAAAGACCCTGACTCGCAATCTCTTCTTTGGACTCAACTTTTGAAGGAAAACATCTTTCCGGATTACATAATGAAAGCGTTTTTTTTCTGATTAGTTTTATTTCGTTAAGTAATAATTTAAAGCTTTCTATTTATGTATTTATTTATTTATTTATTTATTTATCATGTTTGTGAGGCATGTAGCCTATTCACTGAAAAATGTGATCGCGCTGGTTCCTCATGTCCTGCAAAGCGATTTCAGCTTCTCCTCTTCAAAAACAATATTCACATAATAGCGCACATTTATCTAGGTTTAATGTTTAAACTAACATTGTTCTAGCTACTTTAACTGTTTTAGATCTATAGATTTTATTTTATGCAAGTCGTAATGATTTAAAAGGCAAAAGTCTTCCGCTGGCCGCTGTTCGTAAAAAAAAAACAAACAAACTGATATTTAACGAACAAAAAAATGCTCCAGAAGTTTTTCTAAATTAACTTAATAAGAAAACGAAACGAAATATAACCACCTTGGCATTACATACAAAACGTAACTATGTTAATAGCTGAAACAGTAGTATAAGCTGTTCTGGAAGAATTAAGGGGAAAAAAGACGGACTCAGTTTTTTTGTATTGCATCATAGCTCTTAAACCTTTAAAATAGAGTTTAGGAAGATGTATGTAACCACAGTCTTTAGCTTTGGTTAACTATTGAAGCCTTTTCTCTTGTCAAAAGGCTCAATGCGACCGCAGACTTTGTTTGCCTGCAGATTAATTTCCGCCTATTAGACAGTTTATCGCTTTATTTTGGTATTGCATCACTCATAGCTCTAACCTTTAAAATAGAGTTTAGGAAAATGTATGTAACCACAGTCGTTAGCTTTGGTTAACTATTGAAGCCTTTTCTCTTGTCAAAAGGCTCAACGCGACCGCAGACTTTGATGAACTGCTGGCAGCAGCGAAGTCTGTGTCTGTACCATTCTTATCAATGACGGCGTAATCTCGTATCTCCCTGCTCCCAAGTCATAAAACCTCGTATCTCCGATAAAACATGATTTTGGGGAAATGTTGTCTTAATGCTGGTACACAACAGTGTATGATAGCAATATATGGTATAATACCAACTTTAACGATAAAATATTTAATAACTCAAAAAATATGCAGTTTTTTTCATTTCCTGAAAAATGACGGTTTTGGAGATACGAGGATTCCGCCCGACAGCGACGATATATATATATATATATATATATATATATATTGGCTTTAAAGTTGTCCAGATAAAATTCTTAGCAATGCATATTACTAATCAAAAATTAAGTTTTGATATATTTACGGTAGGAAAATTACAAAATATATTATATGGAACATGATCGTTACTTAATATCCTAATGATTTTGATTAGTAAATTTTGATCCATACAATGTAATTTGGCTATTGCTACAATTATACCCATGCTACTTATGTCCAGGGTCACACACACACACATAAATATATAAATATATATATATATTTTTTTTTATTTATTTATTTGAATTCTAATGAAAACAGTAAATGATTTGTAAGGCATGCTCACATTATTATGAGCGTCACTCAGTTTTCTAATGTATTGATCCCTTTAATTCATGAAATAACATTTATTCTCTTTTTATCACAGTGGAGAGCATTTATCGAGGTTTGATAGTCATGTCTATTGTGGCTTTTAAAGATAAATGTTTAAAATATGTCAGTCTGACTTGCTAGTGATCACATGGACATGTCATAAAAGGTAAAATCACACTGCTTTTGCTCCCAGAAGATTTCTCTGTCTGCCTTTGTCACCTGATTTGTATCTAACTTTATTATTCTCTCCTAGCAAACCAAAAAAAAAGCCATGGGAATGAGTTGACAAAAGATAAATTGCTTCTGAATCAAATGGCAAAGAATAATGCCTTTTGAATGACATCTGTTCCATGTACCCAGTGAATAGTGTTTCATTTTTTCATATGACTAAGTGATCGTCTTTCATAGGAAAGCGGCGACACATGATGATGAAATCCAGAGGTTGTATGAAGAAATGGAGCAACAGATCAAGAATGAGAAAGACAGGATACTCTTAGAGGTGAAATAATAATTACTAATTATTAGTTTTTCAAATTGGGTGTTTGAACAAAGCCCAAACCTTAAGTTTTAAAGGGATAGTTTACCAAAAATGTAAATTCTCTTGCGAATAGTGGCGAAATGGAAGAGAAGTTGTTGTTGAAAAAAGTCATTCTTTTTGTTTTCTTTTACTACCTTTCTGGGCCTCGAATGTGGTAGTACTGCTGCTGTCTATGCAGGGTCAGAAAGTTCTCAGATTTCATCAAAAATATCATTATAATTTGTGTTCCAAAGATGAATGAAGTTCTTATGGGTTTGGAACAACATGAGGATGAGTAATTAATGAATTTTCATTTTTGGTTGAACCATCTCTTTAAATGTGTTACCACATACCTCAAATTGTGCACTTAAAGGAAACACAGTGGAGGTCTATAAAGGGGGACAATCACATAGACTTTTATTGAAAGTCATATGTAGAGACCAGGATACCAAGGAAATTTAGGAAAGGGATCTTTTTGGGCTAATAAAGAACCATCCAGAACACCCACTGTCATCATCAAAACTAATTATAATAAACACGTTGTGCTTTTACAGTAGAAACACTGTTACTACAAGCTTACTTCCCCCTTGCAGAATCTGCAGAATGTTAATTATTTTACCAAAATAAGAGATATCATACAAAATGCATGCTTTGTTTAT
Organism: Cirrhinus molitorella; assembly: GCA_033026305.1. Classification (NCBI taxonomy): domain Eukaryota; kingdom Metazoa; phylum Chordata; class Actinopteri; order Cypriniformes; family Cyprinidae; genus Cirrhinus; species Cirrhinus molitorella. Next base: position 9,540,591 of record CM065127.1, on the reverse strand, counting down.
TTAGTACTGACCTAAATAAGATATTTAACATAAAAGATCTTTACATATAGTCCATAAGAGAAAATAATAGTTGAATGTATAAAAATTACCCCTGTTGTTTTGTTTAGTGACAGTTGTTCATGAGTCCTTTCAGGTCCCACAAACTCTTTGGTTTTCCAGCATTTTTGTGTATTTAAACCCTTTCCAACAATGACTGTATGATTTTGAGATCCATCTTTTCACTCTGAGGACAACTAAGGAACTTGTATGCAACTACTGAACTAAGGTTCAAAGCTTCTACATGTTTCTACAGAAGACAAAATAAGTTAAATTTAATTTACCCTGATCTATAAATTTAAAAAGTTCTCATCCCCAGCTCTTAATGCATGATTTTTTGCCTTCTGGAGCATCAGTGAGTGTTTGAACCTTCTGTAATAGTTTCATATGAGACCCTCAATTGTCTGCAGTGTGAAAAGATGGATCTAAAAATTATACAGTCATTGTTGGAAAGTGTTCAAAAGCACAAAAATGCTGAAAAAACTAAGAATTTTGTGGGACCTGAAGGATTTTTCTGAAGAACAGCAAGCAGTTCAACTGTTCAGGACAAACAAGGGACTCATGAACAGCTATCACTGAAAAAAAAAAAAAAAAACTTTGGATCATTCAGGTAACAAAAAAGGGGATATAAACTTTTGAACGGGGTCATTTTTATAAATTCAACTATTATTTTTTCTTTTGGACTATGTGTAGACATTTTATGTGAAATATTATATTCAGGTCAGTACTAAACAATAAAGGATAATATGCATTTTGTATGATGCCTCTTATTTTGGTACAATAATTAACATTTTGCAGATTCTGAAAGGGGGGTGTAAACTTTTGGCCTCAACTGCATGTACCATGGTAAATTGTATGGGTTGTATTGTAAATTTGTAAATTGTATTGTATATGATCTCTGTGTTCTTCAGGATTCTGAGCGGTTTTTGTCTCGCAGTCAAGACTTGGAGCATCAGCTTTCCGCTAAAGAGAAAGACCTGGAAAATCTTTCCAACAAACAGAAACGGGTGGGTCACAACAAATTCCTTTGCTTGTCACTAAACCAGTTTAACTGGTAAGATTTATAAAGCCATTGCATCTATTCAGTATTTGAATGATTCATTTTATGTAGAGTAGTACATCTAAGGAAATGACTACCAACTGCAGTAAATGTTTTAAATTATTATATATATTTTTTTTATATTTAATTTAAAGATGTTTGAATTATAATTAGAGGGTGAGATCATTTCCTGTAAGGGTTTTAGTTGCCTTGTCCAAATACCCACACTTGCGGTTTTGGTCACTTGAGACGGTGTGCGTGTGACAGGAAGTAAGTGTGCAAGACTTTCCAAGGTCTTAAACACGCCGTGCAGTGCCCTTAAAGCACACTAAATCCACACTATGTTAAATACTGCTTCGGAGTGGTATTTGAGGCATAGTGTATCCCATCATGCATCACGTTCTGGAAACATCTCATGAGATTTTTTGCTGAGATCTCGCGAGAGGTCACAGAAATCTTTGCATTTTAACACTATAAGTGTGTTTCATCAGGTAATGAAAAGTTTGACATGCACTTGAGGTCTTCATCTTCACTTAAACATGGGCCAAAAACAGGAAATGCGTCATATAAATGGTCAAGTGCACAGACCGCATGGGTGGGTATTTGGACAAGGCAAATCATAATGAAAGGTCAAGGAAAGGCTGTAACTTGAACTCAAGAACAAACTAACATCTACATTTCAAGGACTTTGACTCAAATATGAGTCTTAAAGCTTAGAAGTTTCTCATGTATTACTCTCAGCTTGTATAGCATTGATCATTTACTGGAAATTTGTGTTCCACTTTCAGAAAACCACATCTGACAGTGCTGACGCACACAAAAATAGACACTGATCTGTACACACAATAGACAAACCCAGCAAAGCTTTTCAGTGCTAATGAATGAACAAAAAGTAACAAAGCTTCTTTTGCCTATGTCATTACAAGCTTCATTTTCTTCTCTTTGCATTTGTGAACAGCTAAAACAAATTAGTTCCTTTATTGTGCTCTTTGCTACAATGCAACTTTGTGCAAATGTGAGGAGCTGAAGTGTGGTACTGTATGTTTGGTTATATTGTGTCCTATTTTGTGGCTATATTTAGCAGCATAGCTGTTTAAAAGCTTGAGTGTAAGAGCTTTCTTATCAATTCATTCCTCCCACATTTGTCCTATCCAAACATTCACATTAACACTTCCAAGGTTATCCCTCCATGTTCTTGATAGTGGTGTAAATATACATGGCTGGCAAGTCTTGTTATCCAGCACAATTATTTTCAAAGAGCTACTTGTTCTTTAGTTATTTTTGTGACATCTTATGTGTTGTTTGTTTCATTTACATGCGTGTTTGTTTGGTGTCCATTAGCTGGAGCACCAGTGTCGAGAGCTGCACAGCGAGCAGCGAGAGACGGCCGTGGAGAACGTCAAACTAAAGCAGTATAATGAGGACTTGAGTCGAGAGCTGGAGAGCACCACCCAGGAGCTAAGTCTGGCCCAGGAGCAACTCATGCTGCTGCAGGAACAGGCCTCACGCCTGCACGAGGAGAGAGAGATGTGAGGATGATATGACAGTTGGTGCTATGCTGATTTGTATTATATACAATATATGTGACCCTGGACCACAAAACCAGTCTTAAGTCGCTGGGGTATATTTGTAGCAATAGCCAAAAATACATTGTATGGGTCAAAATTATCAAAACAAAATTTATGCCAAAAATCATTAGGATATTAAGTAAAAATCATGCTCCATTAAGATATTATGTAAATTTTGTACTGTAAATGTATCAAAACTTAATTTTTGATTAGTAATATGCATTGCTAAGTACTTAATTTGGACAACTTTAAAGGCAATTTTCTCAATATCTTTATTTTTTTCTACCCTCAGATTCCAGATTTCAAATAGTTGTATCTCAGCCAAATATTGTCCGATCCTTACAAACCATACATCAATGGAAAGCTTATTTATTCAAATTTCAGAACATATATAAATCTCAATTTTGAAAAATTGACACTTAAGACTGGTTTCGTGGTCCAAGGTCACATATGACCCTGTCTGTGAAGTCAAGGTTAAAGTCTCAAAATCTAATAATGAGATAACAAGCAATAAAGTTTGATTTCAACCATTAATTTCACTATGATTTCAATATTTCACATGACCTTACTCAATATAAAAAGATGTCAAGGTTATATTTTCACAGAATGTTCTTTAATTTTTGAAGGATGATTTTATGTAGACAAATAAAAGAGTAAATCACCCAAAAAAGACTTTTCATAGCCAGGGTCACATATAGTAAAATAAATGTATTTATAATATAATATAATATGATATAATACAATATTTTTAATTGCAATATTAATTTTACACCACGTCTAAAGCATATATATATATATATATATATATATATATATATATATATATATATGTATATATGTATGTGTATATATATATGTATGTATGTATGTATGTGTGTGTGTGTATATATATATATATATATATATGTATGTATGTATGTATGTATATATGTGTATAAAAATATACACACACACACACACACACACACAATGAAGTATAATAAATATATTACTTTCAAAAAAAGTTAGTAATATATAATATAATATAATATAGTATAGTATAATATAATAGTTGTATTACAATTTTTTTGTAATTGTCATTATTTATTTTTTTCGTTAGTTTTTGTAATTGTCATTATTTTTTGTTAGTTTTTGTAATTCTCATTTTTTTAAGTAATATAACGCAATATAACATAATAGAATAGAATATAACATTTATATCACGATAACAATTTAATGACATTTTTATTAAAATAGTATTTTTAAAGTGTTCAAAGCATATTAGGGTCATATTTCACACCAAAATTAAATTAATAAAACATATAACATTTAAAATCAATACTACATTACATCAATACTATTTATTTTTCTTTTTTTTTTAAATTCTCATTATTGTTTTTTTAGATAATGCAATATTTTACAAATGTCATTCCCTCCCATTATTGTATTTTTTTTTTGTATTTGTCAATTCTCATTATTTTTTTGTATAATATTATACTAAAATAAACAATTATATTACAATTTAATTACATTTTTATTCAAATATTATTTTTACACAGTGTTCAAAGCATATCATTGTCAAATTTCTCACTAAAATTAAATAAATGTATAAATTTAAATGAGATATTATTATTTTTTTTATTATATATTAATTGTCATTTCATTATTGTAATTCTTTTTTTGTAATTGTCATTATTGTCTTATTTATTTTTCGTTCTCTTTGTAATTATCCTAATTTTTTTATATAATATAATGTAATATTAAAATATCTAACATTTAAATGAGATATTATATTTATAAAAATTTTTATTATTTTTCCCCTAAATTGTCATTCCCTACAATTATTTTGTAATTATCATTATTTTATTATAATATAATATAATATAATATAATATAATATAATATAATATAATATACAATTATATATTTATTAAAAGTATCCTAAGTTCACAAATATATCACAGTTTATTTTGCATTACATTTAAAAAAAAAAGGCAAACCTGTTATTTAATAATGGTAAAAAAAAATTATCATTAAAACAGTTTTTTTTTTTTTTTCAGGGAGATTTACAGGGTTACAGAAAGCTTGCAAAGAGAGAGGGCAAGTCTGCTCAAGCAGCTTGATTTGCTAAGGTAAGAAAACTATAACTGAGGGGGCATGTCTGTAAATTTACCCAGAGTTCACGTGTTCTTTTTTTGTTGCTCCTAGGGAAATGAACAAACACTTACGAGATGAAAGAGACATGTGCTATCAAGTAGGTTTTTATAAACGTTATATTTGACATTGTGCTTAATACTGATCTTGCACTTTGATAATTTCAAGTCATTGTTTGCTGACTTTCAGAAACCAAACCCTTCTGCTGCAAAACTCTCATGGAAACAGAGGTCTGAATCAATTACCATGAAGCACTCAGAGCGGAAGCAGTCATTTAAGAGGTACGGCTGTGTGAAAATGCCATCTGTACACTCAACGGTACTCAAGATGAAAAGAGGAATACAGTGGAGCTGCAAAATCAAAAAGCATCTGACTCTCATAAGATAAAAGAGCTAGTAATTTTAGACTTGAGTTTAATCAAAGCTTATTGTGAAGATGTTTTGTTGATATCTATAGTTCGAGTAATCAAAAAAGCTCTTGCTGATGTCATTCTGGTGAATCAATATAAGCATGTGGCTGTTGTCTTCTCCAGCGATGAGGATGAAGAGGTTCTGCCTCAATCTAAGCGGAAGAACGTGATTGGCGTAAATGGGCACAGCGTGGACCTGGAGGACATGGTAGATGGACGGCCTCCTTCAAAAAACCAGCTCCAGAGGATCATCTCCATCGAGGAGGACCATCTTCCTCAACTTCTTCAGCAGGGTTATCAAGCCCAGCTCAGAGAATGGAGTGAAGATGAGGAGTTAGAGGAGGGCATGGACCTCCAGATGAGTAATATTTACCCCACAACCAGCACTCCAACGTCCGTTTCACCTCCTTCAGAAGTCGCACCAACACCCACCTCACCCAGGGGACAGCCTGTGGGCAAAGAGACAGTCCAGTCGGTGAGAAAACAGTATGATTTGGACAGAATCTTGGACATTTGTGGAGGTTTCAAAATGAGGAGATAAAGGTTCTTTAGTGCCATCATTGAGGAACCTACACTACCAGTCAAAAGTTTTTGAACAGTAAGATTTAAATATTTTTTTAAAGAAGTCTCTTCTGCTCACCAAGCTTGAATTTATTTGATACAAAATCAGCAAAAATGTTGAAATATTTTCACTATTTAAAATAACTGTTTTCTATATGAATGTATTTTAAACTGTAATTTATTTCTGTTATTTCAAAGCTTCATTCATTCAGTCATTCTAATATTCTGATTTGCTGCTCAAAAAACATTTATTATTATTATGTTGAAAATAGCTGAGTAGAATTTTTTTTCAGGTTTCTTTGATGAATAGAAGGTTTAGAAGAACATCATTTATCTGAAATGGAAGTCTTAATTAATAAAAGTATTAATTTCTATAATTTCTCTTCCCCCCCCCCCCCTCCCAAAAAAAAACAATTATGCTAACTCCAAGCTTTTGAATGGTATCGTGTATAATGCTGATTTTTGGATGTTCTACTCATAAAAGTATTCTGAAAAAGGATTATAGATGATAGATAATGATGATGATGATAATAATAATAATAATAATAAGTGTTTTTTGAACAGCAAATCAGCATATTGGAATTATGGAGTTATGATGCTGAAAATTTTGATTTGGTCACAGAAATAAATTGCATTTTAAAATGTATTCAAACATAAAGCACTTATTTAAATAGTAAAAATATTTCACAATATTACAGCTTTTGCTGTATTTTGGATCAAATAAATGCATGTTTGGTGAGCAGAAGAGACTTCTTTAAAAAACATCAAAAATCTTACTGTTTAAAAACATTTGAGTGGAATAAATTCCTTAGAATATTGAAATGACCAAAAATGCTTACTAAAAGGTATTTGGGAAAGCTCAAATGATTAATTTGGAACTTGTGTGTAAAATATGAGCATTTGGATCACATGGATCCTCCTAATTAAAGCTTTTTCCCCCCTTTTCATTAATTATGGTGTTTTTTTTCCAGGAGGAAGGGGCCAGTTCAGGTCCAGATCGTCTGTTTAAGATTGTTATGGTGGGGAATTCTAGTGTGGGAAAAACATCTCTTCTGCGTCGCTTCTGTGACAACTGTTTCCACGCTGGTACATGTGCTACTGTAGGTAAGTAGCCTTCCTTTACATATTTACTAGTGTCTATGGGTATTGTGACTTTATTTAAGCTAAATGGCCTCTATATTAAGGTGCTCATTCACCCAAAATGAAAATTCTGTCATCAGTGACTTACCATCATGCTGCTCCAAAGGTATTACTTTGGGTGTTAGTCCACAGCTTGTTTCACAATTATGACAGCTTGTTGTTGTGTCTGTTAATTCTCCATATGCTGATGACAGCAACACTGTTAAAGAATATTTAGTCTCACACAAGTTTTGCTGACCTCAAATTTGAACCTTTAACTCAGTCAAAAGACACTTTCTGTACTGTGACACTGATCATTACTCAAAATTGTAATTATTTTACCAAAACGAGAGGGATCATACAAAATGCATGTTAGTTTTTATTTAGTACAGACCTGAATAAGATATAAGATCACAAGAGAAAAAATTATTGAATTTATAAAACGGACCCCGTTCACAAGTTTACATACGCTTGATTCTTAATATTGTGTGGTTACCTGAAGGATCCACAGATGTGTTTTTTTTTTGTTTAGTGATAGTTGTTCATGAGTCCCTTGTTTGTCCTGAACAGTTAAACTGCCCGCTGTTCTTCAGAAAAGTCCTTCAGGTCTAACAAATTTTTTGTTTTTTCAGCATTTTTGTGTATTTGAACCCTTTCCGACAATTACTGTATGATTTTAAGATCTATCTTTTCACACTGAGGACAACTGAGGGACTCATATGCAACTATTACAGAAGGTTCAAATGCTCACTGATACTCCAGAAGGAAACACAAAGCATTAAGAGCTGGGGGTGAAAACTTTTGAACAGAATGTGGATGTGTACATTTTTCTTATTTTGCCAAAATATTAATTATATATATATATATATATATTTTTATATATTTATATAATTTTTTTTTTTTTTTTCATTTAGTACTGCCCTTCAGTAGCTACAGAAGATACTTACATGTTCCCCAAAAGTCAAAATACGTTACATTTACTAAAATTTGTTAAATTTTAGTTAAATTTGATCTTCAAATTTAAAAAGTGTTTACCCTCCAGCTCTTAGAGCATCGTTTTTTTTTTCTTTATTTAATTTTGACTGGTTTTAAATGTTTATCAGTAACTAGGTATTGACTTCCAACCACAAATCAATTCTGTCAGCCTATAGTCAGCATGAAAAAGACTCCTCTCCTTCTCCTTCAGACTGACTGCTTTGGTTTGTGTGCCATGTACAGGTATCGACTACAGTGTGAAGACCCTGACAGTAGACAACAGCCAGGTAGCCTTGCAAATGTGGGACACAGCAGGACAGGAGAGGCAAGTGAATTTTCTATTAGATTCATGTGTCTATTAACACTCTTAATTAATCATAATCAGCATGTTATCAGAGTAGTAATTGTTCAATGATCCATTGCATCTTCTAAGTACAAAAATAAGTCAATGCTTATAAGTGAAGATGGTTTCATTCTGGGGATCCGCCGACAGGTATCGAAGCATCACCAAGCAGTTTTTCCGCAAGGCTGATGGTGTAGTAGTGGTATATGATATCACAAATGAGCAGACTTTTACAGCAGTGAGGCAGTGGCTGGCCAGCGTTCAGGTGAGTGATTCATTTCCACTTTCTTCATAGATAAAGATCCCACTTAAATTATAACTACCTGCTTCTGACTAGTAATAGAAAATTAACCCAGGACCACAAAAACAGTACAAATTTTTTGAATAATAAGCTTTCCATTAAAGGGTACATTGGTTTTGTAGTGTTGTGGTAAAGAGTAGAGCCTGTTCTTAGGTTGAGGATGGACAGCAAAATTTGAAGACTGCATATACTGCATGTTCTTTGACAATTTCAATGCAAGTAGAGTCTTTCTGATACACTGTAACTGAAAATATTTAAGCTGATTTCATAACAAGTTTTAATTTAACTGTAATGAAAAGTTTTATGTAGCATGTAATCTAAATATTTAACAGTGCTTAATATCTCCAAAAAGTCTTTCGTTTTCTTATATTTATAAAAGAAAAATACAGATTTCCGATTTTCTCCGGAAAAAGCAGAACTTCTGGAGGCACGCCGTGGGCGGAGCTAAGTTCGACGATCACTTGCGTTACGATTGCCAATAAAACACAGACAATTGATGCTGTTTCACTTACCATCTGCAGTTCTGAATCATGACTGGGATCTTTTATAGCTGGGACCGGTCCGTTTTTCAGTAAACAATATGCAAATCCAGCGTCGAACTGAGCCTTGTATATGAAACGTTCGTCAGCAAACACACACTTGCTAAACTCCATTGCTGCCACGGAAAAAGGAGCTGCATCCACTGTTCACGTAACGCTGGGTTCTTCTGGAAGCTGAGCAAAGTTATCTTTACCTTACAACCATAACCACACTTCTTTAGAGACATTCTTCCCGAGTGAATCCCTTACAGAGTGCAGCCGAATGAAGCACGTTGATGGGCGCGCTCTCTTTCTCACGGTCTAGTCGACGTGATCATCATTGATGCCACGATTGAAAAAAATCAGCGAAACTTGTACCAACCTGGAAGTAAGATTTTCGGCAAAGAAATTCTCTGTCATTTGTCCAAATTATTTTTTTTAACTTTTTGTTTTAAATGTTTAGCATGAGAATCCAACTCTTTAACACTGTAAACAACTCTGAATATACTAAACACCATTGTACCCCCCCTTTAATGTATGGTTGGACAGTAATATAACATGGACAATATTTGGCTGAGATACAACTATTTGAAAATCTGGAATCTGAGGGTTTAACAAAAATCAAAATAGTGAGAAAATCGCTTTTAAAATGGTCTAAATGAAGTTCTATACAAAGCATTTTACTAATCAAAAATTTTGTTTTGATATATTTACAGTAAGAAATGTACAAACTATGAAACATAATCTTTACTTAATATCCTAATGATTGCATAAAATAAATTTTGACCAATACAATGTATTTATGTATTGCTACAAATATACCCATGCTACTTGTGACTGGTTTTGTGGTCCAGGGTCACATATAGTAAATGGCGGTTTTGCTAAATCTACTTCCTCCTTCTCCATTAGTTTTCATTAGTTGTACAAGTTTTATTTTCAAAAGGCTTTGATGTGAATTAGCTATTGGCCTCTTGGCCTTAATAAAATGAATTTGAATAGAAAATGGAAGTTCTGGAGTCAAAAGTTTGGAAGCAGTACGATTTTTTTTAAAGGGTTACTCCACCCCAAAATGAAAATTTTGTCATTAATCACTTACCCCATGTCGTTCCAAAACCTCAAAAGCTTTGTTAGTCTTCAAAACACAATTTAAGATATTTTGGATGAAAACCGGGAGCTTTGTGGCTGTCCCATTTACTGCCAAGTAAAAAACACTGTCAAGGCCCAGAAAAGTATGAAAGACATCATCAAAATAGTCCATCTGCCATCAGTGGTTTAACTATAATTTTGCGAAGCTACGAGAATACTTTTTGTATGCAAAGAAAATAAAAATAATGACTTTATTCAACAATTCGTCTCCTCTGCGTCACCGTAGCGCCATTTTGGAGAGTATCCACTGGATACAAACAGCGTATATTGTTCTCTGTCAGCTGCATCACACGCATGTGCTGTTTTCGTTTGAATCAAAAAATAAATATACGTAGAAAACGTATCCGTGTGCTGCAGCTGACAGTAAACAGCGTACGCTGTTTGCGTACTCTCCAAAATGGCGCTACGTTTACGCGGAGGAGACAAATTGTTGAATAAAGTCTATGTTTTTGTTTTCTTTGCCTACAAAAAGCATTCTCGTAGCTTCGTAAAATTATGGTTGAGCCACTGATGGCAGATGGACTATTTTGACGACGTCTTTCATACTTTTCTGGGCCTTGACAGTGTTATTTATCTGGCAGTCAATTGGACAGCCACATAGCTCCTGGTTTTCATCCAAAAAATCTTAAAATTGTGTTCCGAAGACGAATGAAACTTTTACAGGTTTGGAACAATGTGGGGGTAAGTGATTAATGACAAAATTTTAATTTTGGGGTGGAGTAACTCTTTAAATATATGAATACTATCACTTGATAAGTTTAAGCTGTCTTCGCTGAATAAAAGTATTATGTTTATATTAGTTTTAATGGGAAGTGGTTATCATTCTCCATCTTACAGGAGGGTGCAGGTGAAGACATCCCCATCATGCTCCTAGGGAACAAGACCGATCTAGACAACCAGAGAGAGATTCCTGTGGGAATGGCAGAGAATTTAGCCAAGGTGAGTGAATCTGGGACATGGAGTGGCACTAATGGATCACCATTAAACATTTTAAGCATTGAGGTCTTAAAACGAACACGTGACTAAAGTGTTTGGCCATGAGGAAGTTCTCTCTCCTTTCCGTGCGTACTTTTAATGAAGATACATGAAGTGGCTTCCTGTCAGTTAGTGTTGCATGAACTCAGCAAATAAAGAACCACACTGAATGGCATACAGTAAAAATGGCCTATTATTCTAAAAGTATCTGATTTTGCCATTTTCATTTTATGCTTTCAGGACTTTCAGTTGATTTTCTACGAGTGCAGTGCTTTTTCAAGCCACAATGTGACTGAGTCCATGATTCACATGGCAAGGTAAGAGGATAACCAGTTTATTTTCTGACTAAGTTCTTTTTAAAATCAGTATACAGAAGTATAGAAGTTGGTCCACCTGAACAAGAACTGCTCACTGCTTTAGTTGTTTAAACAAAACCTAATATTTTCAAACATTTTACGCCACCAGCCTTACTTTACAAGAATAAAATTCATTTTTAAAGCACAATTGTAGAAGCTTGGAAGTTTTCGTTGAACTGCATCTAATAAGATGTGCCACTTTTTTTCTCTCTGTCAGAGTTTTGAAAGAACAAGAGGACAGAGAAAAAGAGAAAACCGTGTCATTAGTAGACAGCCACGCTAAGAAAAAGTCCTGCTGCTAGTATAAAGTCACCCATAAACACTTACAGAAACCTGAAGATCTTTCAAACCTTTTTGCTTCTGCATTTTAGTTTTGGTGTTACTGCTTATCTATTTTCTTTTTCCTCTTATGTTCCTGTTTTCTCTTTTTGTACAACCACTGTGGAGTTACAAATGTTTGGTCTTTTTATATACCAGTACCACTTTACAGTGTGAAAGGGATGAGTTTTATGATAACATTTAGATTCAGGGCTTTAAGTAGAGCACTCTAGTTTTGTACATTACTACAGTGGTCAAACGTGTCTTTATTAAGGTCATTTAAATCACTGGTCACACTATTGAAGTAATCAAATCTGTATTTTTGTATTGACAGTTGTAATTTAACTTTTTAATATGAAGGTCTAAGAAAGTATATTTTAAACGAGCAAAATAAGCTCCTACACTCTAGTTTGTTTACAGCACAGTCATTTGCACAAATTTGTTATTTATTACTTATGTGATGAATTGAACATCTTGATATATTTCTTTATTATTCCGACATCTGAAAAATGGCTCTATTTGCTATCATCAGCATGAATATTTTTAATACACTGCCATACAGTTTGCATAAGGATTCGGTTTTAACAGGGTTCAGTGTTGTACTGAATAAATCATTGATCTATTGAAATAGAGTTAGTCTAATATTGATATCGGGTCACTTTTTGATTTGTATTTTGTGTTGTGCCAACAGTAATGTGTATATGTAGTCTGTATTTGTAATTTAATGCAGTGTTAAATCAGTGCAAAATGTCTCAGCAGTTGTTGTTCACACTTACCATAAATAATATAAAATGCATGAATTGTCCATTAGACAGTGGATTTATGCACATTTGCTATTTTTCCACAATATGATTCTTGATCTGTAACTTGAGTTTTCATATTGATTCACACATAATTTATGGAAAGTCTCTATCACCGCTTCTGTATGACCACTGGGCAAAATGACACTAGATTTGAACACAATGTTGACGTTTTCAAATAATTTCTCACTTACTTAGTCTTATAAATGTTAATGCTTTATTATGTACATGTGTAATGTGTAAATACGAAATAGTATATTGAGTGAAATGTGAAAATAAAGAATACTTTGTTTGCATTCATTTCAGGTCGTTCTTTCAGGGAAATGCCAAGAGGCATTGCATGTCAGCTAACAATGAACTCTGGAAAACAAGAATTCAGATATTTAAGGCTTAGTCCTGACAGCTCAACAGGTTTTACCAGTTTAAACAAACTCTTTAAATCTTTCAAATTTAGCTAGAAGCAGCGATTACCAGGGTTCAAGCGCTTTAAAGCATTTAAGCACATATGAAAAAATACATGTAGCAAGCCTGTAACCACCTAAATCAATGCTTTAATAAAGCATTTTTGGCAAATCAAAGTAATGTACCATTTTTTTTAAACATTTATGACTTTTATAGCACCAGTTGTGATCCTAACTCCTTAAAACTTTGCATGCTTGCTTGTAGTCACCTGTCGCATGTGCTCACCACGTTTTGTGAAGTTTTGAGTTGTACTTTAGGCTTTATAGGATTTTGGGTCAATTTGGACAGGCCCCTTTTCTAAACGACCCCGTTATAGCTTCCCAAAGGGTAAATTCCAACATTTGATAACTGTTGACCTAGAGAGTCCTGCACTGTACTGTACTGCAGAGTTTTTTCCAGATAGAATGAAAAACCTGAGACTACTTTGCAAAAGTTTTTTTTTTTTTTTTTTTTACATGTTCTCAATCGTTTAACAAACGATTTAATTGACAGCAGTGGTTCTAGAGGCAAAGTTGTCTGGAATGAAGAGTTCTATCATATAATATGAATATTGCGTGTATGTGCAAATTTGTTTATGCCCTTGAAAAATTAGATATTTTCACCAAGGCTCGCCCCAATCGCCTGACAGAGGCGCTACAGCAATCAAAAGTTTAAAATTGCTCAAGTGTCTTATATCAATGGAATCCTTGGCTCACAAGGGACAATACGCATGCCTCAGATTCGTGAGCGAAATTTTCGGGTATAGTGGATTTTTTGCAAAACCTACTTTTGCGAACTAGATCAGAACCAAAACCAGTGCAGAAAGATTCTCTAGAGAGCAAAAATCAATAATTATCAAAAAAAAAAAAAAAAAAGTAATTTCGACTTAGTCTTGCGTAGCCAGTCCTTCAGACTGACGGCAGAAGGTCTGGGAACTTTGGCCAGCATCCCAGCATATGCTGTTTTTTTCAACAGGGTTACTAAAATTATAATTATTTTGTTAATCATTGATATTGTGAAATATGATATGATATGGTGAAACGCCTAGCTCTAGTTTGCAAAAGCTAGGTTTTTCCAAAAATACTCGAAAATTTGGGTGCCGATCGAATCTGCATTTCAGAGAATTTCAAGGACATAAGACACTTGAGTGTGCAACTTACGTTTTAAGAGTTATAAGCGATTTCATACTTTTGACCGCTTAGCGCACCGTCAGGCTAAGGCGAGCCTTGGTGACGTTTGTTGGTGGTGTGAGCAGGGTTTGAATTGAGGGAGGATGCGGGGGGATGGAAAAAGCATCCCCTCTGTAAAACCACCATCCCCTTACCATCCGTTTAGATTTATAATGCTGTGTTTTATGTAGAACGTATAGAGCAAATTAAATCTTAAAATTCTCTATGTATAATACTTTATAAACTAAATTTTACTGTAAACGCATGGTATGCGCGCTCATAATGAAAGTGCTGCGGTCAGGAGACACTCGGTTATAAAGAGCTGTGCGCAAACTCACGCATGTTTTCGTCATTTTTGTGCAAAATGTTTTAAGAAAACAATTAATAAGGTATGGTATTTAAAATGATCACCCTATTTGCCATTAGCTGGCACTCAAGAATGTCAGTGACTTGGCAAAAAAAAAAAAAAAACATTGAGAGTCAAAAAGCATTCATTGCTTTAGAATGTAGTTAGAATGCCTCTATAATTCAAATAATTAAAGAACAATATCCCTGTGTTTTTATCTTTATATAATCTAGTTAAGTAGGCTAATATCACACAAGAATGAATGTGTGAGATTGCCAATGTTAAAATAATGTTATACAGCAGTTCAATGGACAAGAAATGAATTGAGTTACATTTTTAGACACATTCTGTCTTTTTTCCAGTTTTGCAAATGAAGTAGTTCCAAACAAAGCTGGAACAGAGCTATTGTGCGTCTCAGAGCAAGGCTGCGTTTCTTTCCCTGAATGAATCTGTTTTTGAAATAATCAAGTGAGCCAATTATTCAATGATCCATTCATAAAAACAGTCCGCTTGCTTAACCAGCACAAAAACACACTAAGCAAAATATAAAATATATATATTATATATTTTTTGGCAATATTGCACAAAAATTTAGGTCATTTGGCACACAGACACACAGATTGTGTGCATGCAACCTACACTGGACTAAATGTCCCCACAAAAAAAAAGTAAAAATTTTGACATTTCAGGCCCCACAAGGAAACCCGTTCATAAACCATAGTATATTTAATAAAGCTTTTTTTTTTTTTTTTGTTAAATAAAAATTTGTTTAAAAATTAGACAAATTTTGTGATAATTTGTGACCCTGGACCACGAAACCAGTCTTAAGTCGCTGGGGTATATTTGTAGCAATAGCCAAAAATACATTGTATGGGTCAAAATTATCAAAAAAAAAAAAAATATGCCAAAAATCATTAGGATATTAAGTAAAGATCATGTTCCATTTAGATATTTTGTAAATTTTGTACCGTAAATGTATCAAAACTTTATTTTTGATAAGTAATATGCATTGCTAAGATCTTAATTTGGACAAATTTAAAGGCAATTTTCTCAATATTTTTTTTTTTTTTTTTTTTTTTTGCACCCTCTGATTCCAGATTTTCAAATAGTTGTATCTCGGCCAAATATTGTCCGACCTCAACAAACCAAACATCAATGGAAAGCTTATTTATTCAACTTTCAGTAGATATACAAATTTCAATTTTGAAAAAGTGACACTTAAGACTGGTTTTGTGATCCAGGGTCACATTTGTAAGTACAAGACCCCCACCCCTCTTCCACCACCATCCCCCCTGAATTTTTTTTTACAATTCGACCACTGGGTGTGAGTACTAAAAGTTTCAAGTCTCTGCGATTTACAGTTTGGTCTGCACAATCAGTTTTGTGTGAAGATTGTTGATCATGAGCTGGAAGGCTCACACAGCGTGAATACATGGTAAAGGACTGTAGTGGTAAATAGGAAAATAAAGCCAAAACAATGACATTTTAGTTAATTTAGAAATCCTAGCCAGCATCAGCAGAACGTATATCAGCCTAAATACGTCAAATAGTCTTGTGTCATTTGTTTTATGATCTTTCCTAGCCCCCTTGTGGACTAAAAGTGGTAGTACATTTAGACCACTGTCTAGTATTACGCCACACGTTAATGGACAAATGACTTTTATTTGCTTTACCATCTTACACCACCAACGTTTTAGAAATTCTCAGTCTTTTTTGTTTCACTTTCATGTTTTTACCACAACAGCAACATAAGCATAAACGGCCAAATACGCTTTCAATAAGGCATGCTTTTGTACACCTAAACATTTTACTTAGCTTTACTTAGTTTACTATTATCTTGATAGATGCTCAGATCATGGCAGAATAATCATTTTAGAACATTTTAACACCTCAAAATTCAATACCAAACACCCTATCAGTTGAAAGTACAATATTGGATGGGGAAAACATTCCTTGCGCAGAAGATTCACAAATCCCAATATTGCACAATATTCCACCAAGGAATCAGATAAATACCCACATATAGTAAAAACAAACTATGAATAGTAAATATAACGCGTTAAGAACAATGTGCTTTGCAAGTGAACTGAATGTCTTTGGTGAGAACTTGAACAGTATAATCAGCTGTGACACGGGGGTCACAGATGGACCGGGACAATCCCAGTCAACGCCTTGGCAAAGACTCCAATAAGAGCACAGGTGAAGAGCAGCAGGTGCCATCTGAGTCCAGCTCATCAAGATCTCACCGCAGACAGAGCCAGCATTTCACATGGCATCTATATTTTGATATGTATCATGCTGTTTCTCGTTTTCTGTTTTCATCTCTGTGCTCAGTTAGCAGATGCAAGTGGAAATATAATTATCACACATCTAGAATCATAAATAATACTAACACTACATATTGCAGTCTCATTAAGCTACTAGAAAACAAATGTACAATTTTAGCACTTGTCTTGTAATTTCCATTTTTAGCTTCTGATTCATTTTCCCCGGAAAGAAACATTTGTTGGTTTATAACTTCCACAGATCTTAATTTTATGATTGATGTGTCCTCAGGAAATGGTGTAAATGTGTTGTATTATATACACAGTCGAGGTCAAAAGTTTACATCCCCCTTTCAGGATCTGCAAAATGTTCATTATTTTATCAAAATAAGAGGGATCATACAAAATGCATGTTACTGTTTATTTAGTACTGACTTGAATAAGATTTGACATCTTATCCAAGAGCCGGGGGTGAAAACTTTTTGAATTTGAGGTTAATTTAGGGTAAATGTCACTTATTTTGTTTTCTGGGAAACATGTAACTATTTTCTGTAGCCTCTGAAGGGCAGTCCTAAATGAAAAAAAAAATGTATATATATATATACTTAGGAAAAACAAGAAAAATGTCCACATCTCCATTCTGTTCAAAAGTTTTCACCCCCCTGGCTCCTAATACATTGTGTTTCCTTCTGGTGCATCAGTGAGTATTTGAACCTTATGTAATAGTTGCATATGAGTCCCTCAGTATGAAAAAATGGATCTCAAAATCATACAGTCATTGTTGGAAAAGGTTCAAATACACAAAAATGCTGTAAAACCAAAGAATTTGTGGGACCTGAAGGATTTTTCTGAAGAACAGCAGGCAGTTTAACTGTTCAGGACAAACAAGGGACTCGTGAACAACTAACACTAAACCAAAAAAAAACATCATTCAGGGAACAACACAGTATTAAAAACAAAAGGGAAGTAAACTTGAACTGGGTCATTTTTATTAAATTCAACTTGTTTTCTCTTCTCTTTTCTCTTGACTATTTTATGTGAAATATTTTATTCAGGTCAGTACTAAATAAACAATAACATGCATTTTATATGATCCCTCTTATTGTGGTAAAATAAATAAGATTTTGTAGATTCTGAAAGAGGGATGTAAACTTTTGACCTCAACTGTAATTAATAGGATGCAGAATCTTATGATTTTATATTATAGAATTAAATTTGGTGTGTAATCTGATTTCATTAAAACCAGATTTAAATCTATGATATCACTCTACTGCATTGAAATGGTTAAAGTCCAGCAAGATAAGATAAGATGTTAAATTGAAATGTTCTTAACGCCTTGGATTTGGAAGCACGACCTGCGATATTAAACATCTTAACTCACACTCCTAATGTAAAAGCAAATTAACCATAAACTAACACTTAAACATTCATAAGAGCATGACATTCTTTTGTTTGCTGTGGGGTGTAGTCATAGTTGGCCCCTGAACAGTCGCAGAGATGGCGTACTAGTGCAGACTAGAGTTGGCGAAGGCAAGGCTGCTATTGCTAGAAGTGCCACCCGGCTCCCGCATTGGCAAAACTCCCAGAGATAACAACTTCTGTCCTGGTCTTTCTCTCTCTTCGTCTCTGTCTCTTCCGAGCAGCGGGGCTGTAGCTGTGATCTGGAGTGGCCCCTGCCTCTGCTTCTCTGAGTGCTGTCAGAAACCGTCTCTAGCCACTGCTGGATACTTATCGCATTTTGTAGTCATGAGCGATAGCGGCCTCACAGAGCTGACCTTTAAAATCCAGCTCGAAGGTAAAGTCCAGATCACGCTGGATAGGTAAACAAGAAGCAGAAAATGTATAATTTCATTGTAATTATATGAAAAAAATATATAAGAAAGTTGCATTGAATTGTACAATAGCATTCAAAAGTTTAGGGAAATGATTTCTAGAGGATCATGTGACACTGAAGAATGGAGTAATGATTTGCCATCACAGGAATAAATTACATTTTAACATATATTCAAATAAAAAACAGCTGTTTTACTTTGAAACTTTTGAATAGCAGTGTGTGTGTGTGTGTGTGTGTGTTTGTATATATATATATATCAACTATTTTTAAAATAATACAATAAAAAAATAAAAAACAATAAAATATATATATATATACAAAAAAAAAAAACTTTTGAATGGCAGTGTATATTTATTTCAAAAAAAGGGAAACATGTTTTTAGCTATACTTATATTAACCAGCAACTATTTTTAAAATAATAATTAAAAAAAATAAAAAAAACTTTTGAATTGCAGTGTATATATATTTAAAAAATATGGAAAACATGTTTTTGCTTATACTTATATTAACTAGCCAGCTATTTTTAAAATAATAAAATAAAATAAAAAATAATAATAATAATAAAAAAAAATAACACAAAATAAACTTTTGAACAGCAGTGTATATAGATTTATATATATTTAAAATATGGAATATGGAAAACATGTTTTTGGCTACACCTATATTCCTATATCTATACCTATATCAACTATTAAAAAAAAATAATAATAATAATATATATAAAAAAAAAAATCAAATAAAATAAAACAACAAACTTTTGAATGGCAGTGTATATACAGTCAAAAAATATGGAAAACATGTTCTTGGCTATACTTGTATTAATTAATTATTTATAAAATATAAAATAAAATAATAACAAATAATCTTTAGAATGCCAGTATTTTAAAATATGAAAAATGTGTTTTTGGCTATACTTACACCAACTGACAATTTTTAATAAAATAAAATAAAAAATACACTTTTGAATGGCAGTGGGTATATATTGTAAAAATATGGAAAATGTTCTTGGCTATACTTGTATTAACCAATTGACTATTTTTAAAATAATAAAATAAAAAGTAAATAAAAAATAAATAAAATAACAAAAGAAAAAGGAAAAAAAACTTTTGAATGGCATTGTATATATATTTTAAAAATATGAAAAACATGTTTTTGGTTATTTTATCATTAACCAACAGGCTATTTTGACTACATAATAAAATTGAATACTCAAATAAAATAAAAAAGGAAAGGAAATATGAAAGCATATTTTACTTTTTTATTATTAATAATTAGATGTTTTCTTACTGCGTTCTTCTCATTTGGCTTCATGCTGACGGTGCCGACTATCTCCTCTCCTCTTTTCACAGTCAAATATTCCTCCAGATAAAACACTGTCTGCTTCCAGTGTGTATATGGGGCGTCTGGTGCTATGGCAGAGTAAACAGAAAAGAAAATATATACAATAAAATATTAAACATATAACACACATTGTTACACATCTGTCTGAAACACGTGATTCTGATTGGTCAAGTTTCTGGATTTTGAGGTAAAATATAATGCCTTGTACTGACCACTCTGTGCTCTCTATCTTCTTAGCCTATATATAATTTAAACTTTAATATCTAAATCTATATTTCATGTCCAGGTATATAATTATTTCATAAGCAGTCATGCAATAAGAAAGAGGTCATCCTGTCTGTGTTTATTTTGCAAACATAGAACCATACAACAACAAAATGTCTTATACTAATGCTGCCAAAATCTCTTCACAAATTCAGATTTTCAAGCTTACCCTAATATAAACCTGCCTGTATTTCTTTCAAGACCGCTGCCAAATATGATGCAAATGTTATGTGTGTGTGCAGTAAGGACTCTCAGTTTGTCAGAGTGTTTTCTTGCCAAAGGAAAGAACTTGTGCTTCCACCCATGAGGAAACCAGTGCTAACTGAGCAATATACCAAACCTCAAAGGTCAATAGAAGTTAACAGAGCCCTTAGATCAGTGTGTCTGGGAATCACACAACACTTCACAACACTACAACTCGACATTCATGAGTCAGGTGCTCTCTGACTATACAGGTCCTTCTCAAAAAATTAGCATATTGTGATAAAGTTCATTATTTTCTGTAATGTACTGATAAACATTAGACTTTCATATATTTTAGATTCATTACACACAACTCGAAGTAGTTCAAGCCTTTTATTGTTTTAATATTGATGATTTTGGCATACAGCTCATGAAAACCCAAAATTCCTATCTCAAAAAATTAGCATATTTCATCCGACCAATAAAAGAAAAGTGTTTTTAATACAAAAAAAGTTAACCTTCAAATAATTATGTTCAGTTATGCACTCAATACTTGGTCGGGAATCCTTTTGCAGAAATGACTGCTTCAATGCGGCGTGGCATGGAGGCAATCAGCCTGTGGCACTGCTGAGGTGTTATGGAGGCCCAGGATGCTTCGATAGCAGCCTTAAGCTCATCCAGAGTGTTCAGTCTTGCGTCTCTCAACTTTCTCTTCACAATATCCCACAGATTCTCTATGGGGTTCAGGTCAGGAGAGTTGGCAGGCCAATTGAGCACAGTAATACCATGGTCAGTAAACCATTTACCAGTGGTTTTGGCACTGTGAGCAGGTGCCAGGTCGTGCTGAAAAATGAAATCTTCATCTCCATAAAGCTTTTCAGCAGATGGAAGCATGAAGTGCTCCAAAATCTCCTGATAGCTAGCTGCATTGACCCTGCCCTCGATAAAACACAGTGGACCAACACCAGCAGCTGACATGGCACCCCAGACCATCACTGACTGTGGGTACTTGACACTGGACTTCAGGCATTTTGGCATTTCCCTCTCCCCAGTCTTCCTCCAGACTCTGGCACCTTGATTTCCGAATGACATGCAAAATTTGCTTTCATCCGAAAAAAGTATTTTGGACCACTGAGCAACAGTCCAGTGCTGCTTCTCTGTAGCCCAGGTCAGGCGCTTCTGCCGCTGTTTCTGGTTCAAAAGTGGCTTGACCTGGGGAATGCGGCACCTGTAGCCCATTTCCTGCACACGCCTGTACACGGTGGCTCTGGATGTTTCTACTCCAGACTCAGTCCACTGCTTCCGCAGGTCCCCCAAGGTCTGGAATCGGTCCTTCTCCACAATCTTCCTCAGGGTCCGGTCACCTCTTCTCGTTGTGCAGCGTTTTCTGCCACACTTTTTCCTTCCCACAGACCTCTTGCTTGAGGGTGTCAATGATGGCCTTCTGGACAGCAGTCAGGTCGGCAGTCTTACCCATGATTGCGGTTTTGAGTAATGAACCAGGCTGGGAGTTTTTAAAAGCCTCAGGAATCTTTTGCAGGTGTTTAGAGTTAATTAGTTGATTCAGATGATTAGGTTAATAGCTCGTTTAGAGAACCTTTTCATGATATGCTAATTTTTTGAGATAGGAATTTTGGGTTTTCATGAGCTATATGCCAAAATCATCAATATTAAAACAATAAAAGGCTTGAACTACTTCGAGTTGTGTGTAATGAATCTAAAATATATGAAAGTCTAATGTTTATCAGTACATTACAGAAAATAATGAACTTTATCACAATATGCTAATTTTTTGAGAAGGACCTGTACAATACATCAAGAGAAATACACAGCAGTCAAACATAACCAACAGAGGGCGCTACTCGCCATTGCGTTGACATTGGCCTTCATGTACTAATTACATGTTTTAGCGCTAGGTTTGCTGTTGTAAACCGGATTAAACCAAACAAGAACACAATTGTCGTGTCAGCTTCAAAGTAAGGTACATAGCAACACATATTAACTCCCTAATATAACCTTATACACAAACTACGTGCGTTTTATGAATAGCACTACATCACGTGTGACATAAATGTTATCCTATTGGGCAAACGTCGTGCAAAAGCTTCACCTTAAACTTCCAGAACAAAAGTTTCCTCATAATTTACTCACCTCCATGTCATTCAAGATGTTTATGTCATTCTTTCTTCGGTCGAAACGAAATTAAGGTTTTATAACTGAACCATATAACTGAATACATTGTTTTGCTAATTTATGCTGTTTAAAGCGTGGAAAAAACGTGTGGAAGCTGCTAAAAAGAGAGAAGGACTTAGTAAGCAGGAAAGGGCACAATATTTTGACTTTTTGTCAAGATTCTTCCCCTCGAAATGACAGTTTCGCTAGATAAGGCCCATATTCCTCGGCTGTATTATGTAGAGCACTTTGACGCTGCACTGAAACTGCAATTTGGACCTATATGGAGAAAAATCCTGGCATTTTTGCCTCAAAAACCTTCATTTCTTTTCGACTAAAGAAAGAAAGACATGAACATCTTGGATGAAATGGGGGCATGTAAATTATCAGGAATTTTTTATTCTGGAAGTGAACTAATCCTTTAAGTAGGGCTTACAGACTCCAGTTATACATGTGAGGTAGTTTATGTGCTCCCTATATAGCTGGTTTTTATTTTAAAAATCTATTTACCTTATTCTTGGTGCCTGATTTGATTAATTTCAATGTCTTTGAAAGTGCTATGTCAAAACTGAGTCACTAGAGGGCAGACATCTACCACAAAGTACACACTGTGGCCCAAGATGCAGAACATAGAGAAGTTTTAAAAACAGGACACCTGTGGAGAAGCCAGTCTTTTTATGACACTTGGTGAATTCGATATTGAAGTAAGTGACCAGAGCGTGGACATAATCGTTCCTCTGGATCTGCAGACAGAAGGAGGAGGTGAAGGACAGTTCCTCTGGCTTTACCGTATAGATGTCCACTTCCTGAGGAAAGATGAGAAAAGTTGCTATTTCATGGTCTAAGGAACTTTATGACATTCTCAGCTGGGTTTCTTTTAAAGGAATAGTTTAGCCAACAATGAAAATAGCTGAAAATGTACTGACCCTAAGGTCATCCAAGATGTATCCAAGAGGCATTTTAACTTTAAACATATTTTTGTTCAGTGTGTTTTGGACTGTTTTCACCTGTAAACAGTGTTTGATCTGTGCATATTTCACTCCTAATTCAGACAAGATGACTTTACCACTGGATTTTAGCTGGAAACAACGGTTTGAAGTTAAAAAACATAAAATGAACACACATCGTTTCACTTTATAAGATGCTAATTGATGTACTGAAGTCATGTGGATTAATTGTTGATTGTTTTTGTCAGCTGCTTGGACTCTTATTTTGACGGCACCCATTCACTGCAGAGGATCCATTGGTGAGCAAGTGATGTAAAGCAAAATTTCTCCAAATTTGTTCCAATGTAGAATCAAACTCATCTACATCTTGGATGCCCTGAGGGTAGATACATTTTCAGCAAATGTTTTTCCTTTTTCTTTTTCTCCTCTTCTGAAATGTCATACTGTACTGCTAGTATTTCTGTAATCATGTTAGGATGTTATTACTGCTCTTGGATAAGTATGTTCAGACAGCTGTTTCAGACTCCATCATTTCCAGACAGTAAACTGAGCCCTGCCTCCACCACTGATATATTACCTGAAAAACAACAGGAAACTCTTATTTAAGTGTAAACCTTTTTCTCTGTGGTTTATATTCCTCTCACCCTCTCTTCCATTAGACATCAGGTCTCTCATTTGAAAACGTGTCCGATCCGATCTTTAGATTAAGTTATAAAGCTCAAAGTTTGAAATGGAGCATTAATCAGTATATCAAACAAACCAACAGTGTGTGTGCGTCACACTTCTATTCACCACTTAATTTAAGTGCCTTCATCCATTATGTCCCAGCTCTGCTTCATTTGGCAGATCTAATCTTTAAAGTTACTTTATAGAGACTTTAAAGAAAGACTGAAGTAGAATAGACCGAAATATCGTGATATAATTTCATCTAAGGTCAGTCCAGGACGCACTTCAATCAATGGAAAAAGGTACGGCTCCAAATGGTATTTGACCAATGGCACTTAAAAATGCATGAATGTCATTCAGTTAGATTTAAAGAAAGACACCAAAAGTAATATATGTAGTAAATATATTATTAAATAAATAATAATTTTTAAATAAAGCATTGATATTCTTTTTAAATGTAGCATAACATTTGTAAATCAATATGTTTTTTATTGATTCCATATATTATAATGTATTGAAAAAATAACTTTTCTAGCATTATTTAATGCAGTACATTTTATATATTAAAATGACATTAAAAAGGCATACTATACGTGCTTATCTATATTTTATGGACGTTAATTAACAATGGTATATGCAAAATGCCCAAATTCCTTTATTTAGATTGCTACATATCTAATTGTTATGGAGGCCTGTTTCTGCCACTGAATAATAAAAAAAAATAGTTAATTGTGATTTCACATCTTTGACTTTTTTCTTAGAATTGTGACATATGAACTCAGAATTGTGATATATAAAGTCAGAATTGCGATATAAAGTCACAATTCTGACTTTTTTCTCAGAATTTCACGTTTGTATCTCGCAATTGACTTTTTTCTTGCAAATGTATTTCTTCCAATTCAGACTTCTCTCGCAATTGTGAGATTTTATATTTCACAATTCTGACTTTTTCTTGCAACTGTAAATTTGTATCTTGCAATTCATCAAGACTTTTTTCTTAGAATTGTGAGATATGAACTCACAATTGTGAGTTATAAAGTCAGTTTATATCTCGCAATTGACTTTTTTCTCGCGAGTTTATTTCTTCCAATTCGGTCTTCTCTTGCAATTGCAAGTTTGTGTCTTGCAATTTAGACTTTTTCTTCCAGAATTGCAGATTTGTATCTCACAATTCTGACTTTTTTCCTTGCAACTGCAAGTTTATTTCTCACAACTCTAATTTTATCTCACAATTGCGATTTTATCTCTTGCAATTCAGATATTTTTCTCAGAATTGTGAGATGTAAACTCGCAATTGCAAGTTTTAAAGTCAAAATTACAAGATATAGTCACAATTCTGTCTTTTTTCTCAGAATTGCAAGTTCGTATCTCGCAATTCTGACTTTTTTCTCACAGTTCTGAATTTTTTCTCAGAATTGTGAGATATAAACTCAGAATTGTGAAGAATTGTGAGATATAAAAAATTGTAATTCTGACTTTCTTTTGCAGTTGTGAGTTTGTATCTTGCAATTGTACCTTTTCATGCAATTGCGAGTTTATATTATGCAATTATGTATAAAATTCTATAAAATTTTCAGAATTCTGTGTTATTCTAAGTCAGAATGATGAGATATAAACAATTGCAAGTTATAAAGTCAGAATTACAAAAAATAAAGTCACAATTCTGACCTTTTTCTCAGAATTGGAAGTTTGTATCTCATAATTACATTTTTATATTTTATTGTTTTGCAATTCGGACTTTTTTCTAGGAACTGTCTAATATAAACGTACAATTCTGACTTTTCTAGCAATTGTGACATGCAATTCTGACTTTTTCTCGAAATTGAGTTTTTATCTCACAATTCTGACTTTTTCTCGCAACTGTAAATTAGTATCTCTCAATTCTGACTTTTTTCTTGCAATTGTGAGTTGCATTTTGCAATTCTAACTTAACTTACAATTGTGTTATAAAGTCACAATTGCGAGATATAAAATAATGAGTTTATATCACATAATTCTGAGGAAAAAGTCAGAATTGAGAGACTTTATAACTCATGTATAACTGCATGTTTATATCATGAAATTGTGAAAAAAAAATCTGAATTGTAAGATAAAATTCACAATTTCTTTTTCAAAGAAAATTATTCTGTAGTAGAAACAGGCTTCCATAAATTGTTTACCAACTCTGATTTACATTACAAGTTTTAAAGTGAATTAGTTATGATAGAGCTGCTTAATTCATATCTGTAAAAAGCTAAAAAGCCTTTTGTTTCAAATATATTTCTCTCATATTATCTTTCAGCAGTTTAATTGAGAGGTTTGCAGATGCATTTCACAGTCCATCTGTAGAACCATAAACTTTCCAGGCTTGATGAATCCGATTCAACCAATAATCATCTCATCAGCACCTTCTCCAGTGGTTTATAATGAAATGAAATTGCATTTCAACGGATCGTTATGTAACTGTCACACTGAGTGATCAGTTACATACTAATGCTGCTGTATTCTCTGTGGATGTCACTTGATCTTCTCATCTGCCACACATGCGGTGAGAAAAGCGCATATGTGATTTCTGTGAAGTGTTGTAATGGCTGACCTTGATCAGGCAGGCGTTGGATACCACTTGTTTTGAGTCCACGATGTCCACCAGTGGTTCTTTCATAGCTACGTTCCTGATGCAGGTCATGTCAAAACCATAAACATTTTCCCACCCTGCTCAAAAAAATAAATAAATAAATAATAATTTTTGATAAACAGCATAACGTTTTTCATTTTTTAAAACTGGTTTATAAATAAATAAAGGGCAGTGGGATAAGACAAAAATACTCTTATATTCAATGTACAATAGGCCTACATGAAAATAATTTGTTACATTTATCTGAAAGATTTTTAGACATTTTTTAATTGTACCCTCCTTGAGAAATATGAGATGTTTGTGTGTCCGTGTTTTGGGACTCACAGTGAATCTTGAAGTCCTTATACTGCCTGTCTTCAATGGCCACCACATATAGAGCAGCCCTGTCGGGGAACATCAGACCTCCAGGTTTCTAAAGATGAAGAGCGCAGAGTGTTTGTTCTTTCTGTTGAGACACACACTCACATGTACTTTTTGTACTACCCACACACACATAAACACTGACCAGCCATTTATCTCTGGCATAGATGACCGTGTTGAGCATGGACTCATAAAAAAGGCAATAACCCATCCACTCTGAGATGATAATGTCCACCTGGTCTACTGGCAGCTCCGTCTCTTCCACTTTCCCTTTAAAGATGGTTATAACTGGAACACAGACAAATAAGGCCACAGAGACACTTGACAGATCCTTTCTACTCTTTGAATTTTTAAGGCCAGTTAAAAGATGTGGGTCAAAGCATGCATGCATGTGAGAGAGACTCAGGCTAAGATTGCAGCATCAGCTTTTGTTGAACTGAAGAAAAGATACTGCAGTGGTATAATGCCTGATGAAAACTGAGCATCATTTTATAGTGATGACTTGTTCTAGTTATTGATAAATGTTAATTTCCAACCTATTTTGGGTTTATTTAAGCAATATTGTAATTATTAAGCAATATCTGAGTAGGATTTTTTCAATTCTTCATTTTTTTTTATAAATAATTGATTATTAATTAAATAATTTAGAAGTTTCATCATGCATATATACTGTGTTTTTGTATTTTGCATTGTTTTCTGGTAAACCAACAGTTTAATTCTTTAAATTCAATTATTTTAATGCTTTTACTTTTATTGCGCAAGGATGCATTAAATTGATCCTAAGTGACAGTAGAATCTTTTACATTGTTACAAATATATATATATTTCAAATTAATGCTAAAATGTTCTATTCACTAAAGAATAATATATCACAATTTCCACAAAAATCAGCACAACAGTTTTCAATACTGATAATAACAGGAAATATTTTGGTCACCAGATCAGCATATTAGAATGATTTCCATAGGGTCATGTGACACTGAAATTCAGCTTTGCATCACAGGAATAAATTACATTTTAAAATGTATTAAAATAGATTATATTTCACAATAGTACTGTTTTTATTGTATTTTGATAAAAGTTGTCATATCTTTTTTGATATGATAACTTTTGTGTTTTTTTTTACTGAAAAACAAGACAAAAATACTAAGTAATGTCTATTTTGAAAGGACAGTGTCCTTGATAGTCATTTTATCATTTATACTCTTTATCATAAAGCATAACATTTACAATTTAAATTCTCTCTTGATATTCAGATACGGCAGAGGTTTTAAATTATGTATATTTAGGAGGCTGAATAGAAGAATGCTCGACAACCACTCTTTATCCTGTCAATGTCTCATCCTATTTGTCATTCTGTTTTTCTCACACACCCACACAAGCAAGCCAACCACACAGCAACACACATTCATACAATATCTACACACATAAAAAAATACTTACCACTGTCCAGATGATTGGCCTTGATGATTTTCTCAGAGTATTCTGATATACTTGAGCATTCAATCTGAGGTAGCAAAAAAAAAAAAAACAGAACAATATGAGGATTTAAACGTTCCATAGAAATTCTGGTAGACCTTGTATTACCTTCTTTAGCCTTGTAACCTTTTTCAGACAAGACTGAATCTGTTTAGTCTGATTTGACTTGTGAACAATAATCTATCTTGTTTTTGATGGGTTACACAGACATTACAGTGTGTCTCAACAGTGAGGCCTTATGATTCTTGCAACCTGCAGTCCTGCCCATTAGACATGTTCCTCTGATCAGCCTCCAGCCACCCAAAGAGCCCTATTTAGTATTCACAAACAGTTCAGATTCCTGTCCCGTTGTCAGACAGAAATATACGTAAACGAGCACACAGAATAACGGGGCTGTCAGTGGCCCGAGGCTAAAAGAAAGAGGAGAGATTAAGTAGGAAGCCATCAGCTGGCTGATTCCAGACAGCACAGAATCCTCTGCCTTGTGATGTCCCTTGTGTTTTCCCAACCATCGTTAGTGTCCATAGCTATCGACGTCAACTCCAGTGTAGCACATAGAGTCAGTCAGCATCGCTTCAGCTGACAAATAATCAGAATCGTCGCTTTCTCCTGCATGGCAGGCCCACCTGTTTCTGGAAAAGTTTCACGTACTGCAGTGGGTCAGCATTGAGTTTAAAAGTAATCAGAGAAGCCCTTAACACAGTCAGCACATTTCCACCTCTCAGAAGAAAAGTGCTTGATGTACATGATCAAGGCGAGAGGAAAGTGCCTGGGTCTGAAGATGCAGTAAACAGAGATCAAGGGCAAAACTTTGCAAACAAGGCAACTTTAAATATGATGATTTTATCTCTTTTTTCATTCACAGTTTGAGGTATTTGGTGGAAATATCAATTTTAGTAATTCGGCAGCTACTAGCATGCTTTATATGTTCATTCAGAAATATTTTGCTAAGCATTAATGGACTTTGCCTGGTTCAATACATGTCATCAAAGAAAAAAATTACTTTTGCTTCAGTTGGTAAAACTGTTTACAGTAATGCACTTCCAATAGCTGTGTTTCCATTACCCTTCAAATTGCACAAATTGAAATTACGAATTATAAAATGTGCCTAATGAAAACATCAATTTCACAAAAACTGCCATATATCACATAAAAGTTTGTACACTCGCGTGAGGCGGTTTTTCAGGCAATTCAAAAAAGGAACATTTTTGCAAAACTGCAATGGAAACTGCAGGTCACCTTGGATACATAAGTCACATGATCATTCTTTAATATACTATAACCTCAAAAAAACACTTCATGTGTGACCCTGGACCACAAAACCTCTTAAGTACAAGGCACAGGTATATTTGTAGCAATAAAATCATTAGGATACTAAGTAAAGATCATGTTTCATGAAGATATTCTGTAAATTTCCTACCGTAAATAGATCAAAACTTAATTTTCGATTAGTAATATGCATTTGTAAGAACTTCATTTGGACAACTTTAAAGGTGATTTTCTCAATATTTCGATTTTTTTGGCACCCTCAGATTGCAGATTTTCAAATAGTTGTATCTCGTCATATCCTAGCAAACCATACATCAGTAGAAAGCTTTTTTCAGATTTCAAATCTCAATTT
This sequence comes from Cirrhinus molitorella, assembly GCA_033026305.1. Lineage (NCBI taxonomy): Eukaryota > Metazoa > Chordata > Actinopteri > Cypriniformes > Cyprinidae > Cirrhinus > Cirrhinus molitorella. Next base: position 9,510,293 of record CM065127.1, on the reverse strand, counting down.
GAAAAAAAAGACACTTATGACTGGTTTTGCGGTCCAGGCTCACATATGTGGCTGCTTTCACAACCTTTGACTACATAATGCTTAAATAAGGGGCTTTTCCTTGCCACTGATCGCAGCCACTCGACAATGCTTGTGTTTATACCAGCCGTGGCTTTTTTCAGTTTTAGAAGCGTCCCAGAAGTGGCTCTTCTGTAAAGATAGATGCCTACGTCTCCTACAATTAAAATTAATGGCTAGTGCGGTGGCTTTGACATATATACGTAAACCTACAAACATCCATTGGCATGACTTATCACGAGAGGAAAAAAATTGCATACGTTTTAGTTGCATAACATCGATTAATGGAAACTGCGTCATTTTTCAACTGTTTTTTTATCGACATTTGTATAACTTTTATAAAAGGTTTTCTGCAAATCTGTTATGGAAATGCACCAAATATAAGTCTATATTTCTTTGATCAGGGTAAATGTTGGAATAGATACTGTTTCAAAAGCATAGCCATAAGACTGCAGAATTATGTTAACGTGTTCAAAATGATTTTTTGATGTTCACTTTTTTAAAACAATTCATTTTGATTTAAGACCACTGTATCAGGTTTCTCATTCAGGCTTAACTCTGTTTTCATTTAGAAAAAAATTAGTTTCAGTCAAGTAGCTCAATCAAAAAGGTAACTTACTGTGCTAAGTCCCCAGGTATTCTCATGTCATGACAAATTTAAGAGCATAAACTAAGAAAGTTTTGCTTGGTGTGTGTAAGGACATAACAAAAGGACTGTTTCCAATGACAAAAACAGCAATTAAAAACTGTGAAAAAGATGATTTTAACAACATTGTCATGAGTTAAAGGTCCAATTTGCGCTTTCAATGCAGCTTTAAAGGAGTCTACACAATCCCAGCTGAGGAACAGGCACGTGCAGAGGGGAGGGCTTTGGGGGCTTGAGCCCCTGCCCTTTTTCCGAAAGTAATTAAAAGTGCCCCCTCGCAATATTTATCAACAAATATATTGTGGTCGATAAAATGCATTTGAATCATAAATAATATGAGAACGTGTATAAAATAGTTAAGAATATAACTCAAAACGAAGTTAGGATAATCCCCGTATTGTTCAATGCCGTTAGACAGTCTGACAAGCCCTTTGTCATAACAACGCGACATAAGCATTAGCGTTGATATTGTCATAGCATGTGCACGCGTGACTCGTTACTGTTGCTCTATTGCTTCTTGCATCCGACGGATTTTACGATCATCATCGGCAGATTTTCGAGAGGGCATGTGTTGGTAAGTTAGTAACCTACTTGGTGGTCTTGATGTGGAGGTGAGTGGTGATGAACAAAAGCTACCTGTGCCTCGAATTTACTAATTATCCAACAAACAAAATGCAAAGCGAGTTAATTTAAGGTCACTTTTTTTTATTTTTAAATTCATATGAGGGTCTACATAAAGTTCGGCCAGTTTCCAAGAATGAACGCTAGCAGAGTGAACGAGACTTGAAAGAGTTGTAAGTGGGGCGCGGGCGCAGCCGTGTTGCCAGATCCAGTTATTGTAAGCGTTTTTGGATTTGCCTTTTCCACTTAATTTGACAGTTTAGAAAGTTAATAAAGAGGTTAGTTGCAGTTTTGAGATATCGATATATTTATTATTATATTATTAGTTTAGCTAAGGCAATATATCATGGGCATATAGGCTAACTTAATGGAGAACGACATCTAAATACAGTAAAATTAATAAAGTCATCAGAATCTAAATATATACTTGAAACTAGTAACATAGAAAACATGCACATTGTGGTTTAGTTTTCTTTATTGTTGCCGGATCTTTTGATAAAATTTGTGAATGCTAAAGAAGATGGTCCCTATTTGAATTGATTATTTTGTAGACATCTGTTGAAAAATAAAAAAACCAACAACAAAGTGAAACAATTTGGGTGAGTGTAATGGAATTAAAATAAATTGGTAAGTAAGTCAGAGTTGTGTTAATATATTTAACATTTAGTTTAGAAAAAAAAAATAGAGTGCCCGTTTTCCACTTGAGCCTCTGCCCCTCAAAATGTCTGTGCACGTCCCTGCTGAGGAATAAGTGTCTTATCTAGTGAAACAATCACTCATTTTCTAAAAAAAGACAACATTTATTTACTTGCTCATCTTGCACTAGCTCTGCGAAGTGCGTCTATGACTTCACGGATTACGTAATCATGGTCATGCACGGTTAGTCTGTGTACTCCGTCTCATTTTCTCTCCAACTTCAAAATCATCCAACATTGTTGTTTTACCTTTTTTTTTTGTAAAGGCCACTTGACGTTCTTTGCACTTTATTGCTTTGTCGTGTGTGACCTTTCCAACATGACTACCTAATGCATGAAGTCGAGCTAGTGCAAGACGAGGATTTGTGGTTAAAAAATATATATATATATATATATATATTTTTTTTTTTTGAAAATCACAGATGTTTTCACTAGATAAGACCCTTATTCCTTGACTGGGATTGTATAGATCCCTTTGAATCTGCATTAAAAACTACAATTTGTACCTTCAACTCATTGGCCACCATCAAAGTCCACTATATGAAAAAAAAAATCCTGGAATGTTTTCCTCAAACACCTTAGCTTCTTGGATGACATGGAGTGAATAAATTATCAGGAAATATTAATTCTGGAAGTTAACTAATCCTTTAAATAGATAAATAATATGATAACAAATGCTGGTTTGCAACATCAGTTAGCATAATGGACTGTTTTTGTACATCTAAAATAACTGAAAATGTCTGATACTGAAACCCTGACACAATTCAAGTTAAAACATGGTTGTGTCCGCTCATATGTTAAAAATATGGTTGATATAAAGGCCAAAAAATGATGACAGAACATTTTGCACTGGCAACATCACTCACATTTTCCTCAGAGAATTTAATAGCTTATATTAGAATATAGAGTTTCGAGCAAGTGGTATTTTTGAGTTTGTGATGAGCACTGTAACACAGACACTGAGGAGAGTTTGCGCTCTCTGGCATTTAAATATGATGAAGCCATTCAGAGAATTGTTCATTATCACAGTGCAACCAGATAAGAGCAGCGAGGTGCAAATCATATCAGCTCAATTACAGCAGAGACCACGGCTCAGACAGACACCCGCACGCAGCTCGGCTACCCGAGGTAGTTCGCTCTCTTCTGAAAACCGAGAAAAGCTCTCAGAACATTGTGTCCCAAGAGGTTTGCAGGACACATAAAATCGAGAGTTTCTCTCTCTGTTCATACTCTAACTTGGCTTAACAAGCTTTGGCTTTAGTTCTCAAAGCTAAAGTGCAAATCAAGCACCACATTTCTGGCCTATCTGACCTTTACTGCTTTTTCCACTGTCTCTTTCTCAGATTTAGCCGTAGAGCCAATTACCACAGCCTCACAATGTAGTATGTTAGAGCCTGATATATCAGCACGGCCAATAAAGGCTGCCCGCTAAGAACCTTCACTAACCACTGGGGAGGAATGCATTGAGAGGGAGAGCACTGAATGGACAGGAAGTGAGAAAGAGAAATGCAATGAAATCGGGGGAATTGCAAGACAGAAAAACAGAAGGGTCCCCTTACAAAAAATGGTATAGTGCTGGTATGATAGTCCGACTGCATGCATGTATAAATATATACTGTATATATAGCTTAAACTATTTATACTATTGATTTTACTGTGAATCTGCTTGAAGTAATGTATAAATTAACTTTAATTGAGCATTACATTATGATGGCAAATGTAAAAATGAGAAAATGAGCATGCAAAATTAATTATCTAATATTGGCTGATATATAATGAATATATAATAAATAAATAATTAGTTATGATGTGTATGCTATCCACCTTATTCGTCAGTGCAGAAGTTATGAGTTATAGGGAAATAACGGGAAGAATAACAACATGTAGTAAATGGTAAAACTGTTTGCACTACAAACATAAGAATAATGTACACATCTTCATTCTGTTCAAAAGTTTACACCCCTGGCTCTTAATGCATGTTTTTTTTTTTTTTTTTTTTTATTCTGGAGCATCAGTGAGCCTACTAGAGTTCCTCAGTTGTCCTCAGTGTGAAAAGACGGATCTCATAATCATACAGTCATTGTTGGAAAGGATTCAAATACACAAAAATGCTGAAAAACCACAGAATTTGTTAGACCTAAACGATTTTTCTGAAGAACAGCAGGCAGTTTAACTGTAAGTGTATGTAAACTTTTGAACGGGGTCATTTTTATAAATGTAACTTATGTTCTCTTGTGGACTATATGTCTTTTATGTAAAATATCTTATTCAGGTCAGTACTAAATAAAAAATAACATGTATTTTGTATGATAGGGATAGGGAAATAATGAGAAGAATAACAACATTTAGTAAACAGTAAAACTGTTTGCATTACAAACCAGTGTGTCCATAATAGTAAGACACACCAATTTGCATTATCAAGCAGCAAAATAAGCTGGTTTGTACATCTAAAAATAGCTGGACGTGAATAAGACTGGAAGCCAGGCCCATAAAATGTACAAATGGCTGCATCCACTCATGAGAAAAATAAGGTGGATAAAAAAATCAAAAACATGTATATAAAAAGAATTGTGGCCTTTAACCAGATAATCTTCCTTTTTTGCACTGCTTTGAAGTTATATTTAGGATCCTTATTATGAAATAAGTAGGTGGTAATATGTCATCATATTTCCCTACAAAAGAGGATTATTCGTTTGCACCTTCAAAAGCTCTTGGTGCCACACATGCCACACATGATGCTATTTTGAGCTGTGTGAATCGTTCCAGCAGGGTAGGAGGCTACAGGCTCATGTGGTTTTAGGCATAAGGAGGGCCGCCCTCTTACCCCATACACGTGTTTGGCTCCGGCCTTGGCAGCAAACATGGAGAGGATGCCAGTACCACTCCCCACGTCCAGCACGATCTTGTCCTTGAAGATGTGTTTGTTATGGTACATGGAGTTCCTGTATGTCAATGTCCTCACTTCATCCTTTAGCATTTCCTGTACATTCACACACAGATATACACATACATGGTCACACTTTATTTTTTGCCTTAATAAACTTTTTTTGCTTAAATCCAACAGCTTTCTGAGCCTGCATAGACAGCAACGCAACTACCTAGAGAGGTTGTGAGGACATCGATAAAATAGTCAATGTTCATTTAGTGGTTCAACTGTAATTTTATAAAGCCACGAGAACACTTTCTGTGTGCAAAGAAAACAAAAATAATCCACAAATTCTTCTCTTGCAGTCTTCAACTCGCATTCATGAGAGTACTACGATGCATGTGTGTGGTGCTGCTGACACAGGAGCGGAATTTAGTGGAAATTGTTTAGTAAATCCTACACCAATTTTTTTTCGGTGTATATTAATAAGGTAATAACTCATTAGCATGATGTATTTATATATAAAAATATCATAGCATTACTAATACATCACTGTAGCATGGCTTTGCAAGTTCTTTTTTGTAAAGGGTATATAAAATGTTGTCTAGGTAGGCAGCTCACTTTGTATTGAAACACACCCAATAAATTATTCAGTCTTCACCCTTAAGCAAAAATGCACCATGGTGTTGTTTTTTAAGCATGGAATATCTTGGTAAAATATGCAGTCTCAATAAATACAGTATCACTACTATTAGGAGATATAGATTGACAACTGATATTTATATGCATTTTATGTAAGTAGTCTGCTATATTGTTTTAAAATTTACATTACAATTTTATCTTACTTTTTTGGCCTATTTTATTAATATGTCTTTAATTTCAGCAATATACGCCTGATAAATAATACAAAAAATACTGTAACTATTAAAAAATACTACTAAAAGTAATTTGTATACAGAAAACTGCGAAGAAAACACAATGTATAAGAGCTGGGGGTGAAACCTTCTTGAATATGAAGATCAGTGTGTGAATTTCACTTATTTTGTATTCTGGGAAACATTTAAGTATCTTCTGTAGCTTCTGAAGGGCAGTACTAAATGAAAAAAAAAAAAGAAAAAGAAGAAGATATTTAGGCAAAATAAGAAAAGTGTACACATCTATATTCTGTTCAAAAGTTTACACCCCTGGCTCTTAATGCATGGTATTTCCTTCTGGAGCATCAGTGAGCATTTGAACCTTCTGTACTAGTTGCATACAGTATATACTGTATGAGTCTCTCAGTTGTCCTCAGTGTGAAAAGATCTCAAAATCATACATTCATTGTTGGAAAGGATTCAAACACACAAAAATGCTGAAAAACCAGAGAATTTGTGGGACCTGAAAGATTTTTCTGAGGCAGGCAGTTTAACTGTTCAGGACAAACAAGAACATGAACAACTATCACAAAAAAATAAAAAATAAAACACACAGCTGTGGATAATTCATATAACAACACAGTATTAGGAAATTAATGGGGTAATTTTTATAAATTTAACTATAATGTTCTCTTGTGGACTATTATTTTAGTAAAATCATTTACTAAACATTTAGCAGATTCTGAAAGGTGTATGTAAACTTTTGACCTCAACTGTAGCTTTTTTATAACTTTTTTTTTTTTTTTTTGAAAGTTAATAATAAACTGTTCCATTAAAAAAAACTGATGTCAAATAGATCTCATATGTCAGACTATACTGGGTATATGGAGGGTGACAATTAGATCTAATCAATAAAACCTAGGCAACAATTTAGGCATTGTAGGTGTGTTCAAAAATAAGGTAATCATTCAAAACTGCGGTTATTATTAGCACTACTGTACAAACCCAAAACAAGATGCTACTACATGGATCTCTGACAACCTGTGAGAGCATGAAAAACTTGCTGTCACCATTACAGCATGTCTGCTTAGATTTATGCTACTTTTCGGATGCACCCCTCTGTCACATTGAAATGAGGGAAGGGAAAAAGATCTGACCTATATACTAAAAATGAGTCTGAACAAAATTAATCTTGCAGGTCTCGCCTGAACCTCCTGTTCTCCGCGCTCTCTCATCCTATAATTCAATGACACCCCCCCACCCCGTCTCTCTCCTGCTCCATTTCTCTGCATACTCTGCATTATACATAACACCCGGGATAAATCAACATGACTGATGTCGATTACCACGAGTGCTTATATTCTACATCACACGTCTCAGCATCGCTGTTAAATGCAAGCATCTGCTGCTCTGATGTGCTTATACCTCATGAATGCCGAAGTGAGCGTACGAGTCAAAATAGTAATCCCTGGAGGTCATCTCGTCAGGGTTGAGGAACTTGGCCATCTTTCCTCTGCCGGGGCAGCTGGGTAAGCTGGCTGAGTGAGGGGTGTGTGGCGCAATGGTTGGGTGTGTGGGACGCTGGGCATGATGGACCGATGACACTGGTTTGGGCAGAGGAGATGGCTGGACCGACTGGGATGGGGCAGCACTCAGGGGCTGTTGCTAAAACGGAGAAAAAAGAGGTTCAACAGGTGAATCTGATGAAGATATTCTAATTTATTCACCCCATTTTTTTCGATGTGGTAAAAAAATAATGACAGCTATACAGTAGCACAAAAAATATTTTGATGCTTAAACTTGCCTTAAAAATCCAACTACAAAATATGGACACCTATAATGCAATCAATCATTCAGTCAGTCAATCAATCAATCAATAAGAATAAAAAAAGTTATGGAAGCCTGTTTCAAACCTGTTACAAGTGAATTTTACCTCACAATTCAGACTTTTTTCCTCAAAATTCTGAGATGTAAATAAAAGTCAGAATTGCAAGATATGAACTCAAAATTGTGAGAGAAAAAAACTGAATTGTGAGATAAAGTCATAATTACCTTTTTTATTCTTTATTTTAATGGCAGAAAAAAACTGTGTGATATAAACTCAGAATTGTGAGGAAAAAGTCAGAATTCTGAGTATATCTTGTAATTCTGACTTTTTTTTCCCTCAAAATTGCGAGTTTATATGAAACTAAAAAAACGCTCTAACCTTTTTTTTTCATATGCAGTTTGGCAGTTTTACATTTTTTAAATGTAATAACATTCAGATTTGTAAGTGTCTAAATGCTTCTTGGACTGTATTATTTAAATCTAAGGTATTTTCAGATTATTTGTTATTTTACAGTATATACATTACCAGTCAAAAGATTTTTAATGTTTCTTAAAGAATTTTCTTCTGCTCATAGGCCTGAATTTATTTGATCCAAATAAATAAATATTTCTGCTATTTAAAATAACATAATATATTTTAAAATATAATTTATTCCTGTGATCAAAGCTACATTTTCAGCATCATTACGTCAGTCTTCAGTGACACATGGTCCTTCAGAAATCATTCTCATATGCTGATTTGCTGTTTAAGAAACATTTATTATTATTATGATCAATATTTAAAACAGTTAAGTGCATTTTTTCAGGATTCTTTGATAAATAGAAAGATCCAAAGATCAGCATTTATCTGAAATGAAAAGCTTTTGTAGCATTATACACTATACCAAAAAGCTTGGAGTCAGTATTATTTTTACTTATAAGAAATTATAGAAATTAATGCTTTTATTTAGCAAGTATGACTTTAAACTGGTCAAAAGTGATGATAAAAATATATGTAATGTTACAAAAGTTTTCTATTTCAGATGCTGTTCTTCTGAACTTTCTGAAAAAAAAAACCAGAAAAATTATAATAATAATTTAATAATAATAAAGTTTTTGAGCAGCAAATCAGAATATTACAATGATTTCTGAAGGATCATGTGACTGGAGTAAAAATCTGAAATCACAGAAATAAATTACATTTTAAATATATTCAAATAAAAAGCAGTTATTTTAAATAGTAAAAATATTTTAACATTCTACTGGTTTTGCTGTACTTTGGATCAAATAAATGCAGGCTTGGTGAGCAGACATCTTTAAAAAAACATTAAAAATCTTACTGTTCAAAAACTTTTGACTAGTAGTGTATTTTTGTTGTACTGCTGTTTTTAATTGAACAGTGACACAATATTTAGTGCTGTTTAAAACTTTCCTGTATCATGTCATCTTGTCTGTCACATTTCTGAGACCTGGCAGAGGCACTTTGTACTCTACGAGCAAAGGGAGCACAGGACAGTTAGACTGGCGTGGAAACAACTTAAGACAACCATTACATATGGTGAGCCTCTTGGACTCTGATTAGCACATCTACGTCCTGCAGAGAAGCTTGGCCCTTCCTCTACCTCGCAGAGAAAATGCTAATGAACCATTATTCCACATTACAGACAACAAACGGGTATGAAAGTGCGTTCTGAGCCACTAAAAACTTTAACATGTATATAAAATATATATATTAATTTATTTTTATATGTAAGCTATAGATTGGTTTTGTATTGTATAATTTATATATTTTTCATATATAATAAAATAATATTTTCTATTTCCCCCCCTTTTTTAAAATACGGGTCCTAGAGATGGTTTAACCCATGACTCTGTCTCTAATCAAAAAAGTTTTGTCATATAGAAGCACAAAACTTAATGTTTGGCCCTAATATCCAGTATATCTCATATGCTGCTCTGCAATTTTGTGATAGTGAAGATATGTGTGCCTGTTTTTGTATTTGCATAAGTGTACTTATATTTGCCTGTGGGTGTGTGCGTATGTGTGTGTGCAACCTCTCAGCTCAGGGGATTTAAAATAATGAGTGTCAGCAGAGGGGAAGAGCAGCTGTATCAAGAGGCATAAAGGTGTTCGGATTGCATCTATTAGAATGATGGGAGGGGGAACACATGTCCTTGCCCCTTCCAGTCAGCTAACAAATCTCATTCACATTCTATTTTTAACCTCAACAAATGGCACATTTCGGCAACACTCCACCTTTCAACCATGCTCTCGAGAACTATAATAGTTTTTTCGTGGCATAACTGGATTGATGTGAGTTAGAGGAAAAATAGCTGCTCTTGGGAACCTTCACAAATAGAACTGCCAGCTTTTTGTGTGTGTGTTAGTTTATGACAGGGAACACCTTATGAGTTGTTTTGCATTGCATATCTAAATCATTAATGTGTTCAGAACAGCTCTTATGAATTTTGCAGATTTATGGGCAACCCTCTCTTGCTTTGGCTAGGCATCGTGTAATGAAGCTGCAACTGCCAGTGTGCATTTCAGAGCTAAGTGGTGGTTTTTCAAGCAAGAACCACAACTGTAAGCTTTATGCTTTTGAAACCCACTGCTAACCTTGAAGAGCACATCATCTCCTCTTTTGAAAGGGTATAAAAGCTTTCAAACAATTGCATGCAATAGCATCCATTCGAGATGCAGTTATTCTGTCAACTAGGAAATTCTGTGTTAACTCAACCAGAGGTCCCTGGCTACAAATTTCTGGTAAAAGAAATAAGTAAGTAAGGCAAAATATTACAGCTCTATTGCAGAACAGGCGTCAGTGTACCTACTATTTTGGAAGAGGTTTCAGAGGTCAGACAGCATCCATCAGAGGGTTTTAAAGATCCCTTGACATTATACGGTGAACTACTGCTGCACTGAACTTTGAGGAATTTTTAACAAAAGCCTACTTTTCTTCATCCTGTAATGAACATGGATTAGATTTCATGCTTCCATGACTATGTCAATACATTCCAGCTGGCTAATCCCTCATTGAGAATTGCATAAAGTTCAAGGCCACTAATGAAACTGGAATTCATCAAAGTGTTTTGCTCAGTGGCAGCGCTGGATGGCAACCTCAGTAACCTTTTCGTCCCATGATTGTTTCCACTTCTTGGTAGTCGTGAGAGTCCTGATGACTCAGATGTTTAGCTTTCTGACCTACTATAAACAGACTTCATTGGCCTTCACTGCCCTCCACTAAAACTCTGGACTCACGCTGATATGGGACACTCAGTTGTGGGCCCAGGGCCAATTCCGATTTTAAGATGTTTTCCTCTATACGACAACACAAAGTGATTTCAAAGCTTTGATAGCTCCCAGGCTAGTTATCACATAGTGCTTGGGATCTCAGAATAAGGGTTTTGAGTCAGTAATATACAGTTGAGGTCAAAAGTAAAATACAGTTGAGGTCTTATTTTACCAAAATAAGAGGGATCATACAAAATGCATGTTATTTTTTATTTAGTACTGACCTAAATATGATATTTCACATAAAATACATTTACATATAAGAAAAAAATAGTTGAATTTATAAAAATGACCCAGTTCAAAAGTTTACATACGCTTAATTCTTAATACTGTGTTGTTACCTGAATGATCCACACCTGTGAGTCCCTTGTTTGTCCTGAAAAGTTAAACTGCCTGCTTTTCTTCAGAAAAATCCTTCAGGTCGCACAAATTATGTGATTTTTCAGCATTTTTGTGTATTTGAATCCTTTCCAACAGTGACTGTATGATTTTGAAATCCATCCTTTCACAATGAGAACAACTGAGGGACTCATATGCAACTATTACAGAAGGTTCAAATGTATAAGTTCAATTTACCTTGATCTCCAAATGCAAAAAGTTTTCATGCCCTTAATGCATTGTGTTTCCTTCTGAAGCATCTGTGAACATTTGAACCTTCTGTAATAGTTGCATATGAGTCCCTCAGTTGTCCTCAGTGTAAAAAGGCGGATCTCAAAATCAAACAGTCATTGTTGGAAAGGGTTCAAATACAATAAAAAACAAATAATTTAAAGTTTAACTGTTCAGGACAAACAAGGGACTCATCACAAAAAAAAAAAAAATAAGTCAGGTAACAACAGAGCATTAGGAATAAAGTACATGTACATTTTTTATAAATTCAACTATTATTTACTCTTGTGGACTATATGTAAAATGTCCTATTCAGGTCAGTACTAAATAAAAAATAACATGTATTTTGTATGATCCCTTTTAATTTGGTAAAATAAGTAACATTTTGCAGATTCTGCAAGGTGTATGTAAACTTTTGACCTCAACTGTAGGTCCAGTTACATAAATGCTTTATTTATAGCATGTGGTTAGCTATACTCTCAGACAAAATGGGCGAAATCTGGAACCTTTCAAAAAGGTGCACTTTTGTACCTAAAGGGTGAATATTGATAGTGTAAAAAAAAAAAAAAAAATATATATATATATATATTAGCACATAAAGTGTGCATAAGTGTACAGCTTTTGTACCTTTTTTTTGCAAGTGTACGCTGGTTTCTAAAGACAAGCTGTCTTAAATAGATGGTTCAGCTATATAATATAGGTAATTTTTAACCAAAAGTTATGTTAGGTCAAGTTGTCACATTTACATCAGTGCAAAATGTCTTGTATATGTTGCTGTAAACGTTTTTTTTGTTTACAAAATTACAATGTTTAATTGTTGTTTTTTTAGATTTACAACCTTTCTTATTTGTGATGTTTCAAGGTTTAGTAATCCATATTTTTTTGTAAAAACAGACAGAGCCATTTGCAAATTTTGTGGGTCTGGCTTCCAGTCTCACCTGTATCCAGCTATTTTTAGCTGTACAAAACAGCTCATTTTGCTGCTTGATATTGCAAATTGGTGTCTTACTGTGGTCTTATAATATATTACATTAATTATAAACATACTGGTTTGTAGTGCAAACAGTTTTACTATTTACTGCACGTTGTTATTATTCTCATTATTATAGCATAATGAACCGGAAGTCTCAGCCATTCCTTCTGCGTTGAAGAAAAAGATGGATACTGTTTAAGTCTACAATATATATTATTATTATTATTATTATTATTATTATTATTACTGACTTAATATTAAAGATGTGAGCTTTGTTTCCTCATTTTCACAGATATTCTTTATCAATTAATGCAAATAAGTTATTTCTAAAACAGCTGTTTTCCACGTCACAGGTGCAGCACCAAGGACAGCGACCAGACTGCACAACCCCTAACCCAGCGGTTACAGAACATTAGCAGCTTTGCTCAAGACACAAATTACGAATCAATCACTAATTAGTCAATTCCCTTACGCTTTATACAAAGTGTCTCATACACAGTACACTACATTACAGGAGCAGTCCCTCTGGAGCAGACTTGAGGTTGTGTGTGTTACTCAATAGATAAACCTTTGAAGAATTTGATCCTACAACCTTTTGGTTGCCAGCCCAGATTTTTAGAGAAGGGTATAACTGCAGCCTGGAGATCTCCAAATGGGGGTGGGAACTCCAAAACGGGGTGGGCGCTCCAACATAGGGCGTGGCTTCTTCCCATTGACAGTCAGGCACCTGACACGCATGCACAATTTTTTTCCCCCAATCCGCTTCAGTGCAAACTCCGCCCCACAGCTGATTTTAAATATTTTATTGGTTGTGTCAATCACAGTGTTGATTTCCTGCACTATGCTACACAAATGCTAACCCCTAAACCTACCCTACACCTTACCCTAACCTTAACTAGTGAAACTGACTGCATGGCAGGATTGGCGCTGAATAGCTTGGTAGATAAACAGACAGTTAATAAGATTCCCATTTATATCATTAAGCGGAGGTTCAAAGTCCAGCCCAAACACCACTGGCCATGAACTTTGGGACTCTGCTCTCACTAAGCATATTTAGGCTGTTTATATGGCATATTTTATTTTACTTTAGATCAACTAGAAATAATGTTTAATTTATGAAGTTATATTTTGAAATGTATGTCAATAACAATTGGCTGAAGTCAGAGCCAATGGTGAAAGTCTTTGTGCGACAAGATCCTGCCCCATTTTGGAGGTTCTGCCCACTTTTGGAGTTCACGCCCCATTTTGGAGATCTCCGGTCTGCAGTTATATATACTTGGATTTTTAACCAATTACGCAGTATTTAATGGCACAATATGTACGTTTTCAACGCTAGAGGGCGCATCTTCAAAACAAACACAGAACCAAAGGCGTAGTTTGATGACACCATGATAGAGTGTGGAATCATTGGACGTGTTTTCTTCATCCCCACAGCCGAGGCAATTTGACGGGACTGGGCAGAAATCATGTCCATGGATGAGTTAATGTATTAAAGACTTATTTAGGTAACTGTAGTATGGAGCAGGGTGGGGCTGAAAGTCATGGAAGCGAAAAAGGACGCTGGAGTGAATGAAGGACGAGCGCGATACATGGCTCAAAAGCAGCACAGCTTTTATTATGTCACAGTCAACCATTTCCGCTTCTAGTTTCATCATACATTTGAGTGTTCTGAATGTTCTGTTATAATGCTACTGTGTGCGTTCATCAGTGTCTTTGGGGTTTCCATTGTTTTCTACAAAATAAAACCGGAAAATCAAAGGGGTATGACGTCATTGGCAAGCGACACAGTGACACGGTCCATTACACTAGTTAAAATTGCTTATTTCTCTGGATTTAAACATTCTTCGAAACATTTGGGATAATGTAAGTACACAAGTCAGCAAAATATATAACACTGTTCTAGTGGTTTGAGATATTTTAATAAGTGGGTTTACAAACTTGTCATGTATATGTAAATATGTATTTGTATATATATGTAAAAACGCTGGAGAAGAGACACTACTGCCAGTATAGCACTTTATTTATTATAGGTTTAGGTTTTATTAAAAAAACTGAGATATCCTGTGAACTGTACTTCAATTTCAGGCGCGAAAAATACCTATAGAAGTTCGTTAAAAGCCGTTGACCAACTTCAAAGTTCAGTATTTGTACACTGATATAAGGCGTCGAAAACTCAAAACCTCGAACGCAGTTGCTTTTAAACACAAAATATGATGTAATTCAAAATGATTACAATATATTTGAAAGTCTCGTTATATATGACCGGTTAACCCACGTCCTTACCTCGGTGCTCTCCGAATCCGCCATTTTTCTCCTGAGGAGCAAACAGCGGGAGGAGTGTTTAATTCCCATAAGAGCTGACGAGATCTTCTCCGGATCGTGCGATAAATGAATGACAAAAACCTCTTCAAAAGTCTTCAGGAATCCTGCAGCCTTTAGGTAATTACCTCAGCTTCAATTCTATTCACGTTCCAGAAGATAAACGAGCCCTAAAACTTGTTGAAAGCCCTCCTGAATCCATGGTATAAAAGTTACCTACAGCAGCGGTTCCCAAAGGAGCGCATAGCGAGCTCTCCATATCGTGGGAAAAATATTATGTAGCTACTTATAAAAAAAGCGTCCCATTGTTCCATGACTTGAGTAATATGAGATCAGCTGTTCAATAAAAGTGTTAATCGTTTATATCTCCATCATTTGGATCAGGAATAAAGTCCCAGGTACCCCTTTAAACATCTTATGGAGATCCCTCTTGCACTATATTACAGCCTAGTATTTCAGTAAGGCAAGAAATATTGCTTTTGCTGCTCTGAAAGCGTTCGTCGATCACTGATGAGATTCTCTTACGTAGGCTGTGTGTAAAAGTGGCTCAAAGACGTTGCTCCACGCTCCAAATCGGATCTTCAAAGATTTATGGTCCCTTTCAGAAAACAGCGAACGTTTAAAGTTCCTCTCGTGAGATGCTGAAGGATCCTAAAGGACAAACCAGTTGGATTCCTTTAAATGGAGCAGCGGGAGCCAATGAGATGTGTTTTCACCTCGCCTCCATCCTCTGACCGGCTGAATGTGGTGATGAGGAGCTGAGCAGGTCCCAGTGCTGCTGCTGCTGCGATACGGAAGCCCCCCCAACACACGGTAAACTTCAATTAGTGCACACAAATAATAATCTGCTTAAATTAGCGGAAGAGGAACACATCGGGAGTTGTTTATCAGTTTATTTCTTTTGCATTTATTAATTATATGCTTAAAATATATTGTTAATTAGTTAAAGTGTTGATTATTTATTTATTCTCATTATACAAAAACATGAAATGAATAGAAATTTTGAGAATGAATATATTATATGAATATATTAGGCTATATATTAATAAAAAGTTTACAATCACATAAGCTAAAACCCCCAGAGATGTCAGTGTTCTAGAAATTTTTTGTTTTATGATTTTATTGTGCACTGCCATGTTGACATTAGTGTTTATTTTCATTCATTATATATATTTTTTAATAATCCATTATTTTCTTTATTAGTTTTAAGGGGTCATTTATTTATTCTAATTGAAAATATATAAATAATGAAACGATTAGCACTTTTGACTGAGTATATTATATAACTTAATTATATATTAATAAAAGTTTACAATTACATGAGCTGAAACCAACAGAGATGTAGCTGTTCTAGAAATAGCATTTATTTTTATACTTTTATTGTGCACTGACATGTTAACATTAGTATTTTATTTTCATTTTTTTTTCTTAATAATCTATCATTTTCATTATTAATTAGTTAAAGGGTTATTTATTTATTCAAATTTAAAATATATACAAATTATTAGCAATTTTGAGAATGAATATATATATATATAATGAAAAGTGTACAATCACATAAGCTAAAACCCCAAGAGATGTCACTGTTCTAGAAATAGATTTTTATTTTTTATACATTTATTGTGCACTGCCATGTAGACATTAGCATTTTATTTTTATTTATTAATTTTTTTTCTTGTAAAAATCTATATTTTTCATTATTAATTAGTTAGAGGGTTATTTATTTATTTATTCTAATCGAATATATATATATATATATATATATATATAAATGATTAGCACTTTTGAGAATTAATATATTATATCAATATGTTATATATTAATAAAAGTTTACAATCATATAAGCTGAAACCCCCAGAGATGTCAGTGTTTTCTTTTTATTTTTATTGCTTATAAAAAGGGTTGTTTATTTATTATTTATTCTAATTAAAAATATATACACAATGAAATGATTAGCACTTTTGAGAAATATTAATAAAAAGTTTACAATCACATAAGCTGAAACCCCCAGACATGTTGCTCTTCTAGAAATAGCCAAAAAAAAAAAATAATAATAATAATAACACAATAAAATCAAGTAAATATTTTTTATTTTAATCAAATAAAAATATGACATTCCATGTTGACATTAGTATTTTATTTTCATTTATTATTATTTATTATCTTTTTTCTTTTTTTACTCCTTTATCAACCCTCTTTATGCTTTGTCAGTGTCCTCACGTTTATATCATATATCTTATTCCTTTTTAACACCATAGCATATCTTCTGTAACTTCTCGGCTCCTCTTTGAATCTTGTTGCTCGTGATGTTTAATGGAGCCCGTGGTTCAAAGAGCTAATGACAGCAGGGTGGATGTAACATCCGCTCTCTCTTTGTACTGCGCTGAAGAGCTGCTGTTAGCTGTGATGTTCTATGAATTACCTCTCTTGGCCTTATCAGATCGCTCTCATCTTACAAAGTGCAGTAATTTAAGATATGGCCCTCTCATCTCCTAGCATAGGATAGTGTGAAAAAAGCAACACGGTGGAACAAACGATAATGGTAGTCTCAACAAAAGATCCCTTATGTTTGACCTTGGTGGATGTGGTGGATATGTCATCCTTCAGTTGCTGAATATCTATATTTTATTATGCAACATGTTGAATGCTATTTTCAACTTTTGAATTGCATTTATGATATTTGGAAGAACTAAATATAGAAATGAAGTGTGGGAAATGTGGGTGGGTTTTTGAGTCTTTAATTATGAAACTAGAATGATTATAGTAAGTCACTTGAAATAATCTGGCTTTGCTTTTATTTGCATATTAAGATAAGGATTGCGGCAGCCAAGAATTTTGAGCCGAGCATGAGGGAATATTCTGCACTCTTTTGAGAGCTGTGGGAGTCGTGGCGCTAGAACAGGAGCATGGGCTTGTGGGTGTTTCAGGAAGATTAAGCCGAACTGTGCACCAAGTGGGTGGACAGGCATGGATATGCCAGGTTTTTACGCAATCTCAGAGTTTACACAAAATATATCACACTGACTGCCGGCATGCTGGTTGAAGAAAAATAAGTTTTTGTGTCGGGCAGAGGCAGGATTCATTTTGGTTTTTCTACATGAGTTCATGAGAAGAGTAAGTCTATTTGATGTTTTAATGGTAATTCAAAAGTGTTGGTTGCTAGGTTTGTTGGTGATTTGTGGGGTTTATATTGTAGAAAGTCATGATCCTTGTTCATTGGGTTCATCTCACACTTCTCATGAGCGCCCCCTGGTGTGTAGTAAGTCCATTGGCATGGAGCTATCCACAATTTGCTGCTGATATTTCATGTGACCCTGGGCCACAAAAACAGTCATAAGGGTTTTTTTTTTTTTTTTTTTTGAGATTTATACATAATCTGAAAGCTGAATAAATAAGCCTTTGTTAGGATAGGACAATATTTGGCCGAGATACAATTATTTGAAAAGGGAATCTGTTGGAATCTGAGGGTGTAAAAAACATCTAAATACTGAGAAAATGTCCTTTAAAGTTGTCCAAATGAAGTTCTTAGCAATTCATATTAATAATCTAAAATTAGGTTTTGATATATTTACAGGAAATGTACTTAATATCCTAATGATATTTGGCATTAAAAAAAAAAAAAAAAAAATCATTTTGACCCATACAATGTATTTTTGGCTATTGCTACAAATATACCCTTGCTACCCATGGTTTTGTGGTCCAGGGTCACAAATATGAAAAAGAAAATATAATATAATGAAATTTAAATTTATATTATATTATATTATATTATATTGTAGGAGTGATTTTATATTTATTTATTTTTAGATATTATTAGTTAATAAAAGAGAAAGAAAATTGTTTTAGGAACAACATATTTGATTTTCTTTAAACACCAATTCATCTACCAAAATTTATTAATATCAATTTTTACCAGTGGTGATAATTTTATGCATCGGTTGTGATATTATGGCACCTGCTAACCCACATATAATATTAGGCATAAGTACAAAATACATACAATTAATTATATATTTTATTTTATTTTACATTATATTATATTATATTATATTATATTATATTATATTATATTATTAAAGAATTTGTTCACTTCCATAATGAATTTTCCTGATAATTTACCCCCATGTCATTCAGAATGTTCATGTTTTTCTTGCTTTAGTTGAAAAGAAATACATTTTTTTGAGGAAAACATTCCAGTAGTTTTCTTTGTCTAGCAAAACAATCAGTGTCATTTTCCCAAAAAAAATATATAATATAATATAATATAATATAATATAATATAATTTTGTATTTATTTTGTACTTATTTATTTTAATAATGCAGCCTAATATTAAATGTGGGTCAGCAGGTGCCACAATATCACAACAATAAATTTTGGTACATGAATGAAGAGTTCAGATGCAAAACCAGTTAAAAGCCATCTCAGTCAAAAATGAGGTAATGATACTGAGTGAATGCTCTTGACACATATTATACATCCATCAAATACTTTTACTTCAAACTTGCTAAAATCCCACCCTCAGCCAAATCAGAAGTACCAGTACTTACATAGAAACCTGTACATCAGAGCCTGATAAAAATTGCATTTTTTAAAGAAAAATGTCAGATGGATTTAGAGGCTTTTGCATCTGAACTCTTCATATATATATATATACATATATATATATCTACGACTTTACAGAATGACCTTGGAAAGGTCACGCACAGTTAGTTCTTCGTCTGTGTATTTCGGAACTCTCATTTTCCTCTCAAACTATAACATCTGACTTTGTTGTTTTACCTTTTTTGTAAAGGTTTTTTGACGTTCTTTGCATGTTCGCTTTATAAACACTGTGTTGGTACGAGTGACCTTTCTAACGTGATTATGTAATGTGTGAGGTAGTAGTGCTAGACAAGCATTTGTGGTTATAAAGAATATAAACGTGTATTTTTTTTAGAAAATGACTTTTTGCTAGATAAAAACCCTAATTTCTTTTCTACTGAATAAAGAAAGACATGAACATCTTGGATGACATGAGAGTGAGTAAATTATCAGGACATTTTTATTCTTCAAGTGAACTAATCCTTTAAGGGAGATTGTTAGATATTTAGATACTAAAGGAGAAATATGAATAGTCAAGATCTGTCAAGATTCTCTGTGAATATACCGAAATAGGCATATCTGTATTTACCAGTGTTGTTCATTTTCATGCATAACCAGTCGTGACACCTGCTAACCCACAATTGAGCCATCACCCTGAGCCCAAGAGAGCTTTTATAATTGGATGATTGGCAGGTGGATATGGCATGTGTGAAAGCTCATTAAGCTTGTTGCATGTGGGCAGTGTGATGAATGCAAGTTTTATAATTTGTTTCCATGGAACTATATTGATATAAAGCGCTTGAGACAAGAACCCAAAGTGTTTCTATTTAAAGAATGACATAGAGGCTCTACACCAGCTGTAGTAGTTCAGCAAGCAGAGTTGGTTCTTTGGGATCACTAATGCATTTCTTCTGACCTTTTAAAAAACTATTGACATTGTCACTATTACCTAAAGTTCTGGTCTGTTCCAAAAGTCCTGATGCCTCGAAATGCTGCCTGTGTAGGTAGTTCAAGTCAGATAGAGAATGGTTATAGGAATAATTTGCCGAGAAATTAAAATTTGCCTTTGAAGATGTAAATGAGTTTGTTTTTTCATCTCTTCCAGACCAATAAATTCTCTGCAGTGAATGGGTGCTGTCAAAATGAGAGTCTAAACAGCTGATTAAAACATCACAATAATCCACAAGTAATCCACACGACTACAGTCCATCAGTTAACATCTTGTGACATTACAATCTGTGTGTTTGTAAGAAACAAATGCACCATAAAGTCATCATTTTAAACTCTTTCAGGCTGTAAAAAGTACATGATTTGGGCATGTTTCTCTCCTGATTCAGACCAGACGACTTTTTCACTGGAGAAAGCAATATCATTGATAGAGAAATTGCATTTTAGTCAGTGGTTTGAATTGTGAAATAATTGTGGATCAGTGTGATGGTTTTGGACTCTCATTCTGATGGCATCCATTCACTCTATTGATCCATTGGTGAAAAAGTGCTAAATTTCTCCAAGTCCATCCTGATGAAGAAACAAACTCATCTACATCTTAGATTTTTTTGGGGTGAACTATTCTCTTAAATAAACACTCTCCAAATTGCTTTTTGAATAACTAAGGCACTGCTGATAGAACATTCTGTATGTTGACAAATCTAGTCCATGCATGGTAACAAACAAGAATATCTACATACTGTATTTTTCACAGTTTCAGCAGGGTTGTTGCGACACTTAGTAATTAGGGAGTGAAATAAAGTTCTGTGAGTTGCAGCAGATTGTTCTAGAAGTGTTTTGTGTCCTCTGTACTTTTTAATGTTATTATGAATCTGTACTGTATGCAACCAACCGTCACAAAACTCAAATGACAATTCAGCTTATTAGCAGTGTGGCTTGGTGTTAATAAGGTGAAATGTCAGGTACTTTTGAAGAACCCCCTTTCACAATGGGGGCATGCTGCTTTTGTTTGTAGTAATTGACTCTTCTGTGCATACTTCCTTTTGAGCTGCTGCAACAGTGTTGTGCTTTCATATTTGCATCTTTTGTGCTTTTATCTTGTGAATGTTTTAGTGTTTGAAATGGTTTATCAGTTCTTTTGTCAAGCAGGAGTGGGTACAGTGCCTTACAGTGTAAAGAAACATCTTGAAAGCTTTAGAGCTGCTTTCAACATAACAAATATATCAGTATGATCAGAAATTGAACTTTTCCACAAGAACGTATATGCACTGTGGAGAAGTAAACTCAAAATGCAGTCGCAATTGCACACGTCCACTCAGTACAAGAGGATAATTGTCATTCATAAAGTCTTGGCAGAGTGGATGGCATCCATTTGCCCCATAACCTATGGCCAGCTGTGAATTTGAGAAATATCGTTGTCTCTCTGTCTCGAGCATATATTTAATCTGGCAGCGAGGAGCCCCATTGACACTGACTAATCTGAGTCCCTGCAGGAAGAGCCAGCTGAGTGTGTGTGATGTAAAGGCCATCTAGTCTAGTATTTTTCACCCGTAGACATGTGCTCTGCTCCAGTACTACTGATCTGTGTACAGTGGCAGCATTTTAAAGCATTGGTGTATCCTTGATGCGATGGTCTTCCAAAAGGTATATATCTTCTAAGGAGCCATTCACAAAGTAAACATTTTTCCATTTAACTGCAATTTTCTTTCATTGTTTTTCTATGTAAAACACACTAGATGGACATCTTTTACTGTTTCAAGTTTTTTTGCGACGTGCACATGACAGCATTCTAAAAACAGTCAAAAGTTTGCATACATCTTGAAGAATCTGCAAAATGGTAATTATTTTACCAAAATAAAAGGGATCATACAAACTGCATGTTATTATTTATTTAGTACTGTAAATATTTCACATAAAAGAGAAAATAATACTTGAATTTATAAAAATTACCCTTTCAAAAGTTTACATACACTTGATTCTTAATACTGTGTTGTTACCTGAATAATCCACAGCGTTTTTTTTTTTTTTTTTTTACTTTTTTTCTCGTCATAGTTGTTCATGGGTCCCTTGTTTGTCCTGAATTTTTGTGTATTTGAACACTTTCCCACAATGACTGTATGATTTTGAGATCCATCTTTTCACACTGAGGACTCATATGCAACAATTACAGATGGTTCAAACACTCACTGATGCTTCAAAAGGAAACACAATACATTAAGAGCTTGGGGGTGAAAACTTTAGAAATTTGAAATCAGGGTAAATTTTACTAATTTAGTCTACTGGGAAACATGCAAAGTATCTTCTGTAGTTTCTGATATTTAGGCAAAATAAGAAAAATAAACACATCTTCATTCTGTTCAAAAGTTTACACCCCTCGCATTGTGTTTCCTTCTGAAGCATCCTTCTGAGCATTTGAACCCTCTGTAATAGTTGCATATGAGTCCCTCAGTTGTCCTCAGTGTTAAAAAGATAGATCTCAAAATCATACAGTCATTGTTGGAAAGGTTTCAACACAAAAATGCTGAAAAACCAAAGAATTTGTGGGACCTGAAGCATTTTTCTGAAGAACAGCGGGCAGTTTAACTGTTCAGGGCAAACAATGAAAAACTAAAATTAAAAAGAAAAAAAAAAACACTGTATCTTTTCTTCTCTCTTCTAGAGAGGTGCTCATGTGAGACATCCACTGTGTGATTTCAACCAGGTACCATCTCACGCTGTACGAGAAGATTGCATGCAGTGATCGGTTCGTAGCTCTGTTTCAACTGTGCAATATCCCCACGAGAGGCAACCAAAATTTCTGACATGTCAGAAATTCATTCGAACGTCCGATTGCTGGTCGGGAGAGGTTAATCGCTTCTCGTTTCCCCCTGCACACTGCAAGAACATTGCAAGCTGAAATTCGGTTCATTCCGAATTCTGATTCAAAAAAGAGTCACACAAGTCAGAATTTGGCTCAAAATCGGACGAACATCAAACAGTGTATGCCCGGCTTAAGACTCTGTAGTCAGGAGTCTGCAGGATGAAGATGTTAGTGCTACTTTGAGGGATTTTGCTGTTCTGTCTTATTGTCTTTGCTACAGATGCAGGGATATAATATAAATGATACTTGTCAGAAATTGCCATTGATATTCTGAATGAGTTTGATTTGTGTGCGTCAAGAAAGCAGATCTGCTGTCAAAAAAGAATCTTAGTTAAAATAGAATCTTACTTTTGATGCTAATTTATTTATTTATTTTTTATTGTGAAATAATGTCCAGACATCCTCGAGCAGGAACGCTGTTAGTGTTAATCGGACTTTAGAAAACAGTTGCCTATGTAGGCAGATTAGATGTAAGCAAGGTAGCTTGCTAAGATTTGGAACAAAGCCATTGACAAAATACAAGCTCATCTTTCAAAGTGCTATATGGATTTGCATCAATGCACATCCTGCTCTGTGTGTGTGTGTGTGTGTGTGTGTGTGTGTGTGTGTGTTTGTGTTGTTTGATGGAAAGAGTCCAGGTGGCATGTTACTCTCAGGTTAATTAGACTGCTGTTGTGTCATGTTTAGCAGTTTGTGAGTGTGTATGTTGGATGAGTGTGTGTGTGCACCTACACTGGAGTGTGTTACCTTGTGGCATTGACATTGTGATGTATCTGACATATTTAGCACTAGGCATCTGGCCCTGGTTAATGGTGTTAGAGAAAGAGGGCTGGGGATTGTGCAAAAAAATAAAAATCTCTGCAGCTGGTGTTACCCTGCAGTGCTGGTGCTGATCCAAACCTTATATACATGCAGAGAGTGTGCTGGAATATTGGATTTAACATCAGACCAGAGATTTCATAAGACTAAGGAAGAGATGTGATGAATATGACATTTGGTTATTCTCACTTTCTTTCTCTCCCCCCCGTCTGTCTATTTTGGTATGTGACTCTTTTCCTCTCTTTACACTTTGACGGGGTGGGATTCATATTTAATGATCCATGAGAAATGGGCCACTGCAGAGATAACCTGAGAAAAGAACAGCACTCTCTTCAATAATACAGCCTGCCGTTAGCCTTTTCCAGGCAGGCAGAAAACCTGAGGTAACGTACCCACAGTAGATGTCTGAGTCAAATCTGTTTGACGGCTCTGAGCGTATAGGTGAAAAGAAAAGTCAGGGCTTGGCTTTACCTTAAATGACTTCAGATACAAAGAAATATCCAGGGGTGCACATAAGTGGTGCACAAGTGTGACTAAAATAAAAAGTGCGGTGGTATATCAATTTATTTCTATGGGTGAGACTTCAGGTTCATTATCCGCTATAGGGAAATAACGAGAAGAATAACAATGTGCAGTAAACAGTAAAACAGTTTGCACTACAAACCAGTGTGCTCATAATTAAGATAATACATTAAAATAATATTGTAAGACACCAATTTGAAATATCAAGCAGCGAAACAAGCTGTTTTATACAGCTAAAAATATCTAGACGCGGATGAGACTGGAAGCCAGACCCATAAAATTTACAAATGGCCATGTCTGTTAATGCACATTTCACTTTTTTAGATCATCTATTTGTAATACTGTATAATATTTATATTCAAACTGAAAGCATAAATCTAGCTATGTGATGCTGGTTTCATGGCAAATACGCAAACCTGTGACATTTCATTCATTGACGCTCTTCACTTAGCAGCGCATATATTTGCTTGCCGGCAACCCTACAAAATAAAAGCTTTTATATATAAGAAATGTATTTAAGAGCTATTTAGTGTTGTATTTTTAAAGTGTACTACAAAATAATTATAGTATACTATAAAATAGTTAAAGTGTACTATAAAATACTATTGGTATTATTATTCATTTTTAATAGTTATATTTAATAAGTCACACTATGTGCAATGTGAGCA
Source organism: Cirrhinus molitorella (assembly GCA_033026305.1). NCBI lineage: Eukaryota > Metazoa > Chordata > Actinopteri > Cypriniformes > Cyprinidae > Cirrhinus > Cirrhinus molitorella. Next base: position 9,485,156 of record CM065127.1, on the reverse strand, counting down.
AAAAAAACTAATTTTGCTCAACATTATGATATTTCTGCTAACTAAAGCAATATACAACTGTAGCTAGGTTTCCATTTTTATTCTTTCTATGGAAAAGGCATTTGTATAAACTACTGTACAATGGAAACATATTCATAAAATAGATTTCTAGATCAAAACATTCATGTGACCTTACCTCAATTAATTTGCTCACATGATTGGCTACGATTATAGTTTGGTTCAGTTTCCAGTTTCCTCTAAATTGATTTTATTTTCTTGAACACATGGGATGCAAACACTGCTTTATTCACAAATAGTTTTGGATTTTTTAAATTATTTTATCATTTTTATGTTACATAAATTCAAATGAACAATGAATCACATAGCAGTGTTTACTGTATGATGTATTCAGTTATATTCAGTTATATATTCATATTTGAAAAAATATATGATTTTAATATTTGCATTACATTTTTTATTTATAGTATTTACACACTACTATTAAAACGTTTGGGATCAGTATGATTTTTATTTTTATTTCTTTAAATACATGCTGTTCTTTTAAACTTTATATTTGTCAAAGAATTCTGAAAAATATTAAGCAGCACCAAAATCAACATATTAGAATGATTTCTGAAGATTTATGTGACACTGAAGCCTGTAGTAATGATGCTGAAAATTCAGTCTTGCATCACAAGAATAAATTGCATTTTAAAATATATTAAAACTGAAAACAGTTATTTGAAATTGTAATAATATTTCACAATATTACTGTGTTTACTGCATTTTAATCAAATAAATGCAGCCTTGGTGAGCATAAGAAACTTTTTGGGGGGTTTTTGCATTTACATAAAATGGTGAAGTTGAAAAGATATGTTACCCTGGACCACAAAACCAGTCATAAAGGTCATTTTTTTTTTTTTTTTTTTTACATCATCTGAAAGCTCATAAAAAAATATAAATAAGCTTTCCTTAATGTATGGTTTGTTAGGATAGGGCAATATTTTGCCAAGATACAACTATTTGAAAATCTGAGTGTGGAAAACATTCTAAATATTGAGAAAATTGCCTTTAAAGTTGTCCAAATGAAGTTCTTAGCAATGCATATTACTAATCAAAAATTAAGTTTTGATATATTTACAGTAGGAAATGTGCAAAATATCTTCATGGAACATGATCTTTACTTAATATCCTAATAAGTTTTGGCATAAAAGAAAAAATTCTCATTTTGACCCACGCAATGTATTGTTGGCTATTGCTACAAATATATTGTGGTCCAGGGTCACATATACAGCTGAATTTAGCACCATTCTTTAGATGATACAGAAATCAGGTCGTTTTAAGAATTTGATCAGATACCTTTAGTATTTGCATGAAAAAAACAGCACAACACATGCATTTTACATGCCTGTGATATGAAACATGTTTCATATCAGTGCAGCATAGTTTTACCAATGTGGTTGTCATAGTGACCTACTTGTCACTAGGACTTGAAAACTTCCCTAGCGAATGTAATGCCAGCAAGACAGTTTTTCACAAAAAGTGTCACATTCTTTCTAGCGTCCGCCTACCGAGCCAGCAGATTTCTCCACCGATCCTTAGAGTACACGGATCAGTTGCTTTACAATCTGTTCTTTCTGAGACACAGTTAATACAACTACACTTACTGAGGAAAATTCCGTCTAGTATTCAAGAGTACATGACTTCACAGCTTACATTTGGAAATTCATCCCTGGAGTCACAAATGAATGTTTTCTTGTGTTTTATTTAGAGGGCATAATGAACTTAGCTGACACCGTGCCACTGTTCAGAAGAATTTGCTTTGATTTGGGGGAAAAGTATCTAGATCTTGCATAACAACAAGGAAAGTTTGATTCTACCAGAGGCAGGTCTCGCACAGTCACCTTCCAAAATCTGAAGCCGTCAAGCTAAGTTCACACTGAATTTGCGACGCTCCTTTTCTAATTATGATTCTCTTTAGAATAAATCGCTTATCTGAGTGTTTTCATTTTAGGCCCTGGATGTGTGGAAATTGATTGGGTTCTGTGTTGATATAGAGCCAGCTGTTTGTTTTGGAACCTCTATCATCTTTGATCTTCATCTCATTATGGAGAAAATGAGGCGAGGACAGATTAGTCCTGTGTGTTCCGCTCGCTATTCAGATACAAGGGCTTCCATCCACTGAGTTCATTCGTTCACGCTGGGAAAAATGAAGATGACTCCACAAAGAGGTCTGGAAGATGATATGTGTGGTACTGTTTAGTTATGTGGATACATAAAAGTGAACATTACATTCTATTTTTAGCTCCTTCTTATCCATTAAAGCTAAAACAATCAGTGTAAGATTAAATCTTTTTATTAAGAAAATGCAGCGTGTTGAAATTATAGCTCCAGGGGGCACAAAACAACAGCATTAGCCGAGTAAACAAACAGCTCTAGTCTTCAACAGAACCACATAACGTGAAATAAAATGGCACTCTTTCACTTAAATTTACACTGCAACAGCATAAATACACATTAATAGAAACCAAATGTTGGTTTTATGAAGCAACTTTCCTGAGCTAAAATGAAAACTAGACTGAAAAAATGTATTATGTTATATTATATTATATTATATTTTCATATTTATTTATTGCTTTTATTTTTCTTGAATGGATGTTAAAAGAGAAATATTATTTTTGTTTCTAGATGGTGTCATGTCTACTACTGGTTATAGTTATTATTGTGTTTTTTATAATTATTGTGCCTAGCAGTAATCTAATCTAACCGTGAGTATGTCTCTGGGTAACAGAGATCACTAAAGCTGATTATTGTCGGCTTAATTGTTCCATGAACATATATTGGAAAACTAATTGTTCAAGGTCTAGTCACATCAGTGGGACTGACTGTGATCTAATTATGCAATCAATAATGCACTAATGCTATTGCATTCTTTGTATCACATTAAATTGTCTCTCTTGAGGATTCTTCTAGCAAGTTAATGTGGCTGTAGCAAGTTAGCAAGTTAAAGAAGCTGTCCTGTTTATTCAGACAGTAGATTTCCATCCAGTACATTAAAAGTTAAGTTAATTCAGCTTCCTGAGTGGTCCGCAGTACTTTAGTTTTTTTTTTCTCTCTCTAAATACGAGAATATTTGAGAAAGGTTTAACTTCTGTAATTAAAGTGATAAATCACCAAAAAATGAAAAAGTACCTCGTGAATTATTGACCCTCAAGCCATCCTAAGTGTATGACTTTCTTCTTTCAGACGAATCCAATCAGAGTTGTATTGAAAAATCACGGCTCCAGAGAGTTAATAATGGCCTTCTCAGGCAAATCGATGTGTTTTTGTAAGACAAATATACATATTTAAAACTTTATAAATGGTAATCTCTAGTTTTTGCTAACTGTCATATGCACATTCATGAGAGTGGCATTTTATGTTTGATGTAGGACATCCAGTGAGAATATGCTAGTCTCGCGAGGACAGGAAGTTTTGTTTACAGCAAAGGAAAACCAGTCTCCTCTTGACTTATATTGAAACCCTCTGACATGTTTGTTTACAAATCCTAATTTGTGACCAGTGTTTTGCTTTGTTCTCTCCTTTGCGCTTTCACATTTCTCACTGAATGCCTCTCTCATGAATGTGTTTACGACAGCTAGCGAAAGCTAGAGATTACCATTCATAAAAGTTTTAAATATGGATATTTTTCTTACAAAACCGCATCAGTTTGTTTCAGAAGTCCTTTATTAATCCATCAGAGCCGTGTGGAGTACTTTATATTATGGATGGATGCACTTTCTTTTGCTTCAAAATCCATTCACTGCCATTATAAAGCTTGGAAGAGCCAAAACATTTTTTAATACAACTCTGATTGTATTTTCTGAAAGAAGAAAGTCATATACACCTAGGAAGGCTTGGGGATAATTAAATCATTGGGTAATTGTCATTTTTGGGTGAACTATCCCTTTAATGGTGGTGTAATGTATGTGAAGTCAAACAAGCTCTCATGGCAATTTGTTATATTTTGCATTTGGTGAATTGGTGGCTAATTTGTTTGATCTCATTTGTTTTCATACAATCTCTTTTTTTTTTTTCCCATATACACTGTTAATTCCCCACTGATGGCTGCTGTAGGTTTTGGGGTGAACCTTATTTTCAGTGTTTTAAATCTAAGCAAACCATACGATTCCATACAAAATTGCCACCTTGTAAAATTATTACGTTTTCTCTACTAATGATGCTAGTAATTGCTACGATACAGGTGCAGCTCAAAAAATTAGAATATTAGTGAAAAAGTTGAAAAAACATATATATTTTAGATTCATTACATTTAAAGTGAAATATTTCAATAGTTTTTTTGGTTTAATTTTGATGATTAGAGCTTACAGCCCATGAAAGTTCAAAATCCAGTATCTCAAAATATTAGAATATTTTCTAAGATCAAGCAAAAAAACGTATTTGCAAAACAGAAAAGTTCAAGTTCTTTAAAGTATGTTCATTTATGCATTCAGTACTTGGTCGGCAGCACATACTACAACAAATGAATTGCTCCTAACACAAATTACAGCATCATTGAAAGGTGGCATGGAAGTGATCAGTCTGTGGCACTGCTGAGGCACTATTGAGATCGTCAGATTCAGATCTTCTGTATATTGTTGGATCGACTGTTTCTCATCTTTCTCTTGAAAATATCCCAAGGTTCTTAATGGAGTTCAGGCCAGGCATGTTGGCTGGCCAATAAAGCACAGTAATATCATGGTCAGCAAACCACTTGCAAGTGGTTGTTGCACTGTGGGAAGGTGCTAATATCTTACTGGAAAAGGAAATCAGCATCTCCATAAAGCTTGTCAGCAGATGGAAGCATAAAGTGCTCCAAAATCTGGTAGATAGCTGCATTGACTTTGCACTTGATAAAGCACAATGGACCAACACCAGCAGACGTCATGACACCCCAAATCATTACTGTGTGGGACCTCGGTCGAACAGATCATCAAACTGCAGAGATCACCACATTCCAGTCAAATCTAAAAGAGTCATCTCCCCGACCATGTGCCTATTGTAAAATGGGCCAGACCAGCTCCCCCTTTTCCTGGTCACTATCTCTTAGGGAATTTAAATAGCTAAAACCCTAATTCAATCGATGGAAGACAAGAACTCCCCTTTCATCTAGGCTCATTCAGGCAACCAGAGCATGCAGTGTATCTCTTACCAGGTACACGTGAATTGACAATCAAATATACAATGAAAGGTTTATAATGATAGGAACCAGCCGGTAAGGTTCAAAGGGGCTTCACAGCATGACCTCCGGACACTCTGGTCACCCAGACCCCCTCCTTTCTGCATTCTACTAAACCGTGGACGGCTATTCAGAATACACAAACTCTTAAAACTGACTATTTCTACCACAATTAGAGTAACAGTACCGATGAATAGTATGTTCTTTACCTTCCGATATGTGTGGTGTGTTTTGTGTAATCGAGTGTATGTGTATGAGTGAATATATTCCCCTTTTATGTGTTTGCATTATATTTCCCTTAGTAGATAAGGCTACAATGTATTTGACTGTATGCAAGATATCTGATGTTTGGTGTTGACCAGAAGCTTGTTTTATTTCCAATATGTTTAGATGAATGATAAGTTACTATTGGTTACAATATTCGCATCACAAAAGTTTATTGAAGTTATTGACAAAACTCACAGATATACCACGTGTGAGACACAGGTTAATTTATGCAAGGAGGAACCACCTGAAGCATGGCTCCGCCCCACAACCCGATCTGATTGGAGCAAACCTGAATGGGGACGGACCAAGATGGCTGGTTTAAAACCCTATGTTTCTAACAATGCCTTGCCTTTCGCTTGCCTTTCGCTGTGCGCCTTTCGCCGCGTGCCGCCATTCCACCGCGCTGACCATCACGCGATTGTGCCATCCAGAACCCTACAAGAAAGACTCAGCTCCGCTAACCGGCCGAATTCTTCAAAGACTTTGCGTCTGGCAACTCTGACTGCAGAATAAACTCCCCGCGCATCACATTGCGTAACCCGGGAACCAATCGGAGCCATCCGGCCAAGCAGCTCACTCATCACTGACGTGTTTCCCAAAGACATCATCTACGAGCACCAATCAGGACCCCCGGCAAAGTCACGGAGGAAAACCCCGGCTGTTCAAACAGGACGCAAGTAAACAAAATCTTCTTTGCTCGCTGAATTGGTGCATAAAATCCTTATTAGCAGCTAAAAGACGAATCTCTGCTTTTGTGGTTCTACCAGGGTGCAATCTAAGAACTATAGTAGCAATTGCTAGTAATGTTGCTTTGGGATTCCGTTTAAGCTCTGTTGACCCCATAACCCTCTAGAACAGTATGTATGAATGTGTGTGTGCGTGTGTATGTTTATGTGTTAGTAGTTTAGGTTGTGTGTCTTAGAGTAATTCGAATAAATTCGTGTATAAAGAAGCATTGTCTTGTGTTGTGTATTTTAAGGTCAAATATGCCAAGATCCTGGTTACCTTGCTCTTAAGAGTTAACAAAATAACTGTTTGTAGCACTGTCGGGCCCAAGAAGTGCTATAAACCTCAGAATTGGTAAGATGTACTAATTTAACCATTTCGCTGGACGAACAGTTAATGGGTGCAAATTATTGATTCTGAACCAAGTTAATTTAATCAAGCTGAATCGAATCGTTAGATAGCCTATGATTCCCATTTGATTCCCTAATAATAATAATAATAATAATAATAATAATTTGAGCTAATATCTTACATATTTTATGGTGGAGGAAAAAACGCTGGCATAATTTGACTTAAAAATTCATAACACCAAGACATTTTTGTGGTATTTGTTCAATTTTATCCGGAAGAAATTGATCAAAGACAGAGAAACAGTTTATTGTGTTACTGTATACTTTATTGTGGCTGCCAGTGTGTTGAATGAATGAAAGAGTAACTCGATTCTTCTTGCGAAGATTTTTTTTTTAAACTGCAGTAAACGTTTAAAGATTGTCTGAAAGAGACATTTAAGTCGCTTAAAAGCGCACACGGAGAAAATCAGCGTGTTCCTGATGGTTCTCTTATAAGGCCTTTATCCTAGAATTAATTTTGCATTGCGCGTTCCAATGACGAAATAACTAGGATTTCTCCCGGTTACAGATAATAGGCTCGCTACCTAATGCTCTGTTACCAACTATTCACTTGAAACTGGTGAACTTAGAACGCTACACTCAAAAGTGTCCAAGCGTTGTTTTGGGGAGAATTGTGAATCTTGATCAAGCAAAATTGTGTAATTCAATAACGTTATTGACTGCAGTGAATCTGTAGATAAAAGTTCTCTCACTCTGACGAGTTGAGATTGTTCAGCGCTATAAGAATTCAAATAGTGTCTATTTGCTGTGCTGTATTGAAACGCGCCGTCGTTTCCTGCAATGTGTTCACACTGCGTGTATTTCACGTGCTAGTTTATTGTTGTTTACGCTGCCATAGGAACGGCCGCGACCCGGAAATCCTAAAGACCTCCTTTCCGGAGTAAAATTTTCGTGCGCAGGCGCAGTCCGCCGCGCCGTATTTGTAAACAGACCGTGCTACAGTTAGGCTAACAGAAGCTAACGCATTCGCATCGCAGCCGATGCGAAGCTGCTAGCATCGAGTGGCTAACTTGTAGCAATTTTGTAGTTCATTGGCTGACAACAGTGTGTGTGATAGTGTTTGGGTGATTCGATCATTTGCATCTTCAACTTTAACGGGTTTCCCTACTACATTTCTCTCTATTACTATTTCTATCTCTTTCCTCCTCCCATTTGAAAGGAATTTTGATTATGATTATGATTTTAAACCCTGATTGCAAAAGTTAACTTTCATTATTCAATTTCAATAATATTTAAAGTTTAATTGCAAAATTAACTTTAAATATTGTTTGAGGTTCACCATCCCTCTGCAGTTTGTTAATCAGTTAAGCTGTTTTTAACCATAATCACAATTGTCTCATTGCCCTACTTCGACGATATTAATTGATTAATCTCCTTGTAACCTTACAAGATTTAATGACAACATTAAAAGATTAATCACTGAATATTGTTCCTGAGTTGAAACTTTAATCGTAATTAAGCATGTTTCCTCGCCCAGACTTCAGCAAAGCTCATTGATTAATCCATTTATAACTGCTTGAGAAAGAAAACAAATCTTACGAAGCATTATAAATCTTAATCAATAACCCTCATTGCTGATTTGAAATCTGATTTCCTTTACAATGGCTTTTTACCTATGATAATGATACTTGTTGATTAAGTTGAATTTTAGTTGATTTGATCAATTCGGAAGACATCGGTAATTATTACTCAGTTAATATCATCACTGGTTTGAAACTTTCACTTAATTCCAGAACTATGTTTCCGTCCCACATTGTAATGATGCTTACTGAGTAATTTAATTACAACTGCTTTGATCAAACTCTAATGAGACATCATAACTTTTGATCATTAACTATCATTACCCTTTCGAAGTTTGTTTCATTCAATGATACTAATCGATTAATAGAATTATAACTACTTTGAAAAACTTTTAATGAGACATTATGATTTATGATCATTAACAATCAAATTTGAAATTTCAATTTCACTCACAATTACAATTTCTCCTCCCATACATCAGTGATACTTATTGATTAATGTAATCACAACTGCATTGCCAAAACTTTAATGAAAGTACTGAAGGCAATTTTGATCATTAACAATAATTACTGACTCGAAATCACAATTTCACTTGGGAATTAAACATTCTTATTCCTCCTTTACTTTTGCTTTCTCTCCCTCCTTCTCTCTCACTCCTAGCTGTCCTCTGATTTGACTTCGGCTACTGTTCTGCGATCTACCTGTGAGAATCATAAAAGCAGAGAATTTTAAAAGACATTTTAAATCAATGTTCGTTTAACTTAAAAACATAATTTAAACTCTTGCCTAACTCTCACTTCCCTTTCCATCGCGACCCCGCAGCCCAAGACGAAAACAGGTCAAAAGAGGACCGATAGGTACCAGGCGTGAACCCGCCGCTAGGAATGCTTCAGATGGTGTACGGTGCCAATCCTACCAACTAAGAAGCCAATACTGTCATTGTTATTGTTCGCTCCTTCACCCTGGAGGAGATTATAATAACAATCACAGTCCTGGTGTGAGACCCCACAAAAAGGGGGAAATAATTTTAAACTATACTCAGTCTGCTCCCAGAAAAGAGTATATCTCTCTCTTTCTCTCTCCAGTCACTCTCATCTCACAGTTAGCAGTAACTGTCTTCCCATAATATGTATATATAGTTTTTCTACTTTTTCTTCATTTCCCCTGCAGAAAAAAGGGGAAGCAGCCGACGACCACTCTGTTCCTCTCTCTGTGTGTTGTCTTCTTCTCTCCCTCTGTTCTCCAGCTGTGCCCCTTCGTGCGTGCCCACTAACATCCCTCACAGCACCCACAATTAAGAAGCACGCCCACCAGAGGACCACGCTGAAACCCACTACACACCCAAAATCACCCACACCTGACACCGCACATTCACACCTCTGTTTTCGCTTTGTTTGTTTTGTTTGTGCTTCCATCTCCAGGTCTGTGTCAGTCAGTGGTCTAAGTCTCCCTCACTGCGTCGAAATGTCTCGCACAACAGACCCCTGTCGGCCACTGGGAGGACTTGGAGGCCTGGCTGAGCGCCATGACAGACAGCCTCCTGCCTAAGGCCGCCGAAACCCTAAGACATCAGACACAAGATCAGCTGGATGACAGCCTAACAAGCATTATGAAACATGACCCATGCCAAAGCTACAGCCACAAAGAACTAGCCAAGATCTCCAGTTCCTTGAGCCACACCCTCATCGCCACTCTCAAGCTAAGCGACAGACATGCTGCCAATCTCCAGAAGGAGCTGACACATGCACAACTACGCATCAAGCAGCTAGAAATGGAAGCGCAAGAGCGGCATAAAGGATCTGATGAGACGGACTCAAGTGCCAAGAAGGAGATCGCCAGACTACAAGAGGCTCTGACAACAACCACCCAAGAAAGGGAACAAGCCCAATCAGCTTACGCCGAGCTCGCGAGCAAGCTACAGTATGCTGAACAGCTACTGGAAAAGGCAAAGACGGACTTCAGGGACAAGACCAGCAGAATTAAAGCCCTTGAAACTCACCTAAATGAGGCAAGAACTGAGATTGACCATCTAACGCAACAGTTAGACCACATCACAGAGTCTGGCAACGTCAAAGATGAACTCAAACATGCTTATGAACTGCGTCCTGAAACGACTAGAACGCGACGTGACCTAACCTCACCCCTGCCAAGCAGGAGCGGATCCCCTGTTCCTGAATGGGCACGTGAGCAAAAGGGGAAGGGAGCAAAGCTGAAACCTTCACCAGCTCTCTCCGAAGAAACCTACCTCACTATCAAGCCAAGAGAAATCTCACAAGCCAGCCATAGACCATCATGTGGCATTGACTTCAGAGACCTCGCCAAGCTAGCCAGAAACATCAACAAACTCACTCCAGGCATGCCAGATGGGCAAGACATCCAAGCCTATTTGCAAGATGTTGATTTTCACCTGGAAATGAGACCCAGCATCACTGACAAAGAGAGACTCTATTTACTGCGAACAACATCAAGCCCTGAGGTGCGGAGCTTCATGGACAGACAGCCTGTCCACACAAAGACTAATTACCACCTGCTCCGACAAGCCCTCATTGAAGAATTCGCAGACTCAGAACACGGACTAGTGGCTGCCCTCGAAACCAAACAGGGTCACAATGAGATCCCCCAAGCCTACTACAACCGACTCAGACGAGCATACTTCGGAGCTCGCAACGAACCTGACATGGAACAAGACCTGAATTTCAAAGTTCTCTTCCTGAGAAACCTTCATCCTGGGGTAAGCCACCATCTTGGTGTTCTCGCATGCCCACAGACAATGACATCTCAGCAGCTGCGAGAACTGGCGCACAAAGCCTACACCAAACAAAAGATGGCATCAGAAAAGGGCGCTAAACTCACGGCAGCGCTTGACTTTTCCACTCACAGTCAAGTAATGGCTCTAGAGGATGCCCAACACCACGACAGCGTCACACTGCCACCTAACGAATGGAGATCATCCTCATCTAACAGAGAACGAGACTCCTATGGCAGTACCCAACCTCAACAGCAGAGCAACCGCTGGGATAGAACACAGGAGCGTCAACACACACCTGAACGCTACTGGGAGGAATCCTGTGACTATCCAAGGCCCTACGAGAACCCACGAGAACCATGGAACCAGCAAAGCTCGTCAGATAAGGGCGTGTGGGAAGCCAATGGATGCTTCAAAGTTTGGCCTGACTAACAGCAAGACAAGAAGGCCACAACCACCTGTTTCAACAAACCACAGACAACAAGACTCTTTCACCCCCAAGAACTCTGTAACCTCCATAACTTCAGGCAGACTTACAGCCTGCCAAAACTGTTCCAGCAACACACTGTACATCCCAGAGGAACAAATCCTCACAAACCACAGATACCACGGCAGGTACACTTCATGAAGAGTTTTGCACATTTTTCTCCCACCCACCCAACCCATCATTTACGACTATACCCTGCCGCTGATGGAACTTTGTTGTGTAACCGCACCACACCCATCCCTGCAATTCAACTCCAACGACCCAATCATAAGAGTTTCGAACATCACTTATCCATCCACCCCCCCAAACCATCAAGCACCTGTTGCATCTACAAGACGGCGTCCTCAAATATGTCTCTGAGCCCCTGACTGCGCCACGGCTTGTAGGCCCTCAAAGCCAAAAGGGGGACTGATGATGCACGCCAACAATGCACCATGCGCTGAGCACCATGATGCCAAGGCCACCTACAACAAACACAAACAGGCCTGGCATGCAACAAGACGTGACAAATACGTGAAAGATGCCCGACATGCTGCAAGCCCCAAGCAACAGAAAAAGGGGGAGACCAAACCCACTGACACAGACCGACCAGTCCAGACACACCACTAACCCAGTTTTTGTCTATTTAGGGAAACACAGCTACCTTCCCAAACACAACACATATCACTTACACACCCTCCTCCGCCGCACTGCTAGGACAACCTACGTCCAGCAGAGAGGAGCTGTCTCTCACATGGGAGACACACCCTTGCTGTCTAACCAGACAGTGCCCTCGTGTCCGTTTGTGTTTTCTGTTCTGTCTCTCTATGTCTTTCCTTCCCCTCTAGCCTTCCAATTCTTTTTGTGTGTTTTTTTTTTTTTTCTCCTCTTCTCTTCTCTTCTCTTTCTCATTTTCACTTCTCATTCCAGGGTTTTGAAAATGGGATTGACCCCGTACACCAAGCTATTGTGATTTATTGCTAGAAGTCCTGGTTAGTGATGAACAAATCATGATCCCCACGACTTAACTTCCCGTTTATTCCCTGTCTGTTACCAGGAGGATGTTCAGACATACCCTGCTATGTCCCTGCGTAATTGTGATTATGCCTAGCCAGAAGTTGTCACCAGGACCAACCGTAAAAGCTGACACCCGAAAGGTGTGAGCCTGACGTGCAATGTCTTCAGAGTACACTACACCCCTCTCAGCCCCCCAAACCACTTGGGTAGGCACCTGTCGGACTTGGGAAGCCTTAAGCCCACATGTAAGCAGATGTGAAACACATGCTGCACCAATTTAAGGAAATTACTGTAACCCAGGCTGAATTAAGCGGGTACAACCAGTGTTTCAAGCGATTCTTGGGCACCCTGCTGGGGCTGCTGTGGCTGTAGTACTCTGTTTAACATCAGCTCTTAAACCAGAGCCATGCCTTACAAACCTTGGGGAAGTCACTTAATGGCACTATCACAGTTCGTTAGCGCTCACATCACCGGTCCAAACCAAATTATCAAATTCATAAACAAACAATCTGCAGTCGTACAAAACGTTTTAGTTTGAATGCAAATCTTAACCTCCCTCATGGCCCATACGCTTCAAGGAGTAGGCTCCTCAATCGATAGCCCGGCCTCGGGTAAGATTCCATGCATTTTTGACTTAACAAAGCTAACTGAGAACCTGAACCCGAGAACTCATCAAACCGTTTGAGATTATGACTGATGATTAGATTGATCAAAACATCCAATTCGTGACAATCCTCACCAATACACTCCTACGTCGTCCCACTCATCTCTAACGCTACCAGCCCAAAATAGCTAAAGCCCTGCACCAGAATTCAGCTTGTGATGGAGATGTTGTTTGTGCCTTGTTTGTGTCTGTTCTCTCTCTGCCTCTTATTCCAGTGCCTGCCGGATGTTTATACCTGGAACATCGCCATGCAAAAGGGGGATATGTGGGACCTCGGTCGAACAGATCATCAAACTGCAGAGATCACCACATTCCAGTCAAATCTAAAAGAGTCATCTCCCCGACCATGTGCCTATTGTAAAATGGGCCAGACCAGCTCCCCCTTTTCCTGGTCACTATCTCTTAGGGAATTTAAATAGCTAAAACCCTAATTCAATCGATGGAAGACAAGAACTCCCCTTTCATCTAGGCTCATTCAGGCAACCAGAGCATGCAGTGTATCTCTTACCAGGTACACGTGAATTGACAATCAAATATACAATGAAAGGTTTATAATGATAGGAACCAGCCGGTAAGGTTCAAAGGGGCTTCACAGCATGACCTCCGGACACTCTGGTCACCCAGACCCCCTCCTTTCTGCATTCTACTAAACCGTGGACGGCTATTCAGAATACACAAACTCTTAAAACTGACTATTTCTACCACAATTAGAGTAACAGTACCGATGAATAGTATGTTCTTTACCTTCCGATATGTGTGGTGTGTTTTGTGTAATCGAGTGTATGTGTATGAGTGAATATATTCCCCTTTTATGTGTTTGCATTATATTTCCCTTAGTAGATAAGGCTACAATGTATTTGACTGTATGCAAGATATCTGATGTTTGGTGTTGACCAGAAGCTTGTTTTATTTCCAATATGTTTAGATGAATGATAAGTTACTATTGGTTACAATATTCGCATCACAAAAGTTTATTGAAGTTATTGACAAAACTCACAGATATACCACGTGTGAGACACAGGTTAATTTATGCAAGGAGGAACCACCTGAAGCATGGCTCCGCCCCACAACCCGATCTGATTGGAGCAAACCTGAATGGGGACGGACCAAGATGGCTGGTTTAAAACCCTATGTTTCTAACAATGCCTTGCCTTTCGCTTGCCTTTCGCTGTGCGCCTTTCGCCGCGTGCCGCCATTCCACCGCGCTGACCATCACGCGATTGTGCCATCCAGAACCCTACAAGAAAGACTCAGCTCCGCTAACCGGCCGAATTCTTCAAAGACTTTGCGTCTGGCAACTCTGACTGCAGAATAAACTCCCCGCGCATCACATTGCGTAACCCGGGAACCAATCGGAGCCATCCGGCCAAGCAGCTCACTCATCACTGACGTGTTTCCCAAAGACATCATCTACGAGCACCAATCAGGACCCCCGGCAAAGTCACGGAGGAAAACCCCGGCTGTTCAAACAGGACGCAAGTAAACAAAATCTTCTTTGCTCGCTGAATTGGTGCATAAAATCCTTATTAGCAGCTAAAAGACGAATCTCTGCTTTTGTGGTTCTACCAGGGTGCAATCTAAGAACTATAGTAGCAATTGCTAGTAATGTTGCTTTGGGATTCCGTTTAAGCTCTGTTGACCCCATAACCCTCTAGAACAGTATGTATGAATGTGTGTGTGCGTGTGTATGTTTATGTGTTAGTAGTTTAGGTTGTGTGTCTTAGAGTAATTCGAATAAATTCGTGTATAAAGAAGCATTGTCTTGTGTTGTGTATTTTAAGGTCAAATATGCCAAGATCCTGGTTACCTTGCTCTTAAGAGTTAACAAAATAACTGTTTGTAGCACTGTCGGGCCCAAGAAGTGCTATAAACCTCAGAATTGGTAAGATGTACTAATTTAACCATTTCGCTGGACGAACAGTTAATGGGTGCAAATTATTGATTCTGAACCAAGTTAATTTAATCAAGCTGAATCGAATCGTTAGATAGCCTATGATTCCCATTTGATTCCCTAATAATAATAATAATAATAATAATAATAATTTGAGCTAATATCTTACAACTGACTTTAGAAACTTCACACTAGAATTCAAGCAGCTTGGATTCTGTGCCTCTCCAGTCTTCCTTCAGACTCTAGGACCATGATTTCAACATGAAATGCAAAATTTACTTTTAAAATTTACCACTGAGTAAGAGTCCAGTTCTTTTTTTCCTTAGCCCAGGTAAGATGCTTCTGACATTGTTTCTGTTTCAGAAGTGGCTTGGTAGTCCTTTTCCTGAAGACATCTGAGTGTGGTGACTCTTGATGCGCTTCCCCATTAGTGTGGTTTCAAAGAACGAGATACCCAGAATTTATACTGTATGGGTGGTCATTTAATGAAACTCAAATGTAAATATTCTAATATTTTGAGATGCTGGATTTTTGACTTTCATGATCTGTACGCTCTAATCATCAAAATAAAAAAAAATAAAAAAACGTTTGAAATGTTTTACTTTACATGTAATGAATCTAAAATGAATCTAAGTTTCATTTTTTAAAATGTCACAATAAATGATTGAACTTTTTCACGATATTCTAATTTTTGATCTGCACCTGTAAAGTAAATTTCTTAACAAAGCGGCATTTGCTTTCAAACCAACTATACCCATAATAACACTGTTGCTTGGGTAGATGCTGCTATGGTCTAACTTATGGTCTATTTTTTTATAGTGCAGTAGCCTAGGCATGACATTGGCAGGCAGTTTGATTTAAAAATTATATATTTAAATTGAGGATTCAATTTAACTATAAAGCAACATAAGGAAGCGATAACTAGATAAAGATTAATGTAGGGCTGTTTTACAGATTTTAATGTGGGATCAAGTATTCATTCGCTCCAAAAATGATCTTGGCCTCTAAATGTGGCTAGACTGATACCATTGTGGTATTTGGTTCACTATATGAATAATTTACACACTTGAGAGGTGTGCTGTGTAACCTACTGACTTTTGTGACTCTTCTGCATGTACTGTCAGTATGATTTTGATACATAAATCTGATTTTCAGTGCAAACTTTTAGGTAATTTAGCATGGGTTACAAACTCCCTATTGGGTGACAATACATTATTAAAAAGGATAGTTCTCCAAAAAATGAAACACAAAAGAGCTCAATTTGGGGAGAGACTGGCAAAGACTCACCCCAACTGGCTAATAGGGGGGCGCTACAGCGATCAAAAATGCAAAACGGCTCATAACTACTACACCAATTGTCATATAAAGTGTTTTATATTATTGGAATCATTGGCTCAAAGCAATCACTGATTTTTTTGCCATTTCAAATTTGGTTCAAAATCTACTTTTGCAAAGTGGTCATAGGTTTATCACCCAATTGGAACCAAACCAGTGCAAAAAGATTCTTTGGAGAGCAAATATCAATAATTCTCTAAAGGATGCCAAAATGGTTGATTTGTTGGCAACCAATGTTGATGGCTATAGTGGCCCACAACCTACATGTGAATTTTACGTCAGTGTGTACTCACTTTAATGAAAGTGCTTATGGCATACAACCCACCATGCTGCCTTTTACACCTTTTGATATTTACAGCAATTTAGCAGCGGTCAAGTTTGTCCTGAGGCATGTGATGTTTTTTTAAGGTAGTTGTATATTTAGCGCTCACCCATAACAACCACACAATCACAAACCATTAGAGTCATAGTGCTTGACAGGAACTATGTAGCATCCAACAGTGTTCAGGGTTCACATCCTTCTATACATATGAAATGACTTCCCCTTATGTTTACATTTATAGCTACTATATCTGTACTATCAGGTTTGTTTTTGACCATTCCATAGTTTTATATTCACAAATAACTGGTGTGGTGTGACAAGTAGGCAATAATTCAGGGAGCGCAGATGAGCTGCAAATCCATATTTGCCTTGATGGCACAGATGCAGGTAGCTTTACTGGTTGTCAGACATTTCTGATGTTCTCGCCCACATCTTGGCTATGGGAGACAGCACAGTGAACAAGCTGGAGATTGAAGTAAATTGAAGTTTCGCGTTCTTCCAGCTCACTGTCCCATAGTGTAGCTGCACTGAAATGAGACATGATTAATTGTCATTCCGGCTACAGGCAGACAAACACCAACTGTCGATGACAGAGATGGATATTTCACAGATTCCACATCCTGAAGACAAAACATATACAAGATTTATTGCATGTAAACATTAGATAATCAGTAAACATAGCCAACAGTGGGATAAAGTTGTTGCTGGACATAAATCCTTTAACTTTTACTGTTTTGTCATCTACTGACCCTAAAGTCATTCTAAACTTGTGTTAATTTCTTCTTTCTGAAATACAAAAGATATTTTGATAAAAAGGTTTTATTTTTTAGTTTTTTTTTTTTTTTTTTTTTTTTCATTTAAGAAAAGTTAATGGGGATTAATGTTGTTCAGATCTCATATATTTCAAAATATACAGTATATGTGACCATGGACTACAAAACCAGTATTAAGTAGGATGGGTATATTTGTAGCAATAGCCAAAAATACATTTTATGGGACAAAGTTATACATTTTCTTTTATGCCAAAAATCATTAGGGTATTAAATAAAGATCATGTTCCATGAAGATATTTTGTACATTTCCTACATAAATATATCAAAACATATTTTTGCTTAGTAATATGCATTGCTAAGAACTTCATTTGGACAACTTTAAAGGCAATTTTCTCAGTATTTAGATTTTTTGCACCCTCAGATTCCTGATTTTCAAATAGCCAAATATTGTGATTTCCTAACAAACCATACATCAATGAAAGGCTTATTTATTCGAATTAATTATTATAGCTTTCAGAGGATATGTAAATCCTTATTTAAAAAAATTGACCCTCATGACTGGTTTTGTGGTTCATGGTCACATATACTATATTGCCAAAAGTATTGGGAAACCCCCTTTTAATGAACAGGTTTGACTACTTTACTAATCTTAATGTTTAAGCATATAATGATATTCTAGGGAATCCTTATAATTTTATAGCAAAAATTTGGATAGGACCCTTTTTTATTCTAACATGACAATGCCTCTGTGTATAAGGCAAGGTTCATAGAGAAATGTTTGATTCAGTCAGTGTGGAAGAACTTGACTGGTCTGCATAAAGCCAAATCCTAATCCCAGCTGAACCTCTGATGTGACTTTAAATGCAGACTTTGAGCCAAAAACTCATCACCAAACACCAATGACTTGGACGTACACTATATGGACAAAAGTATTGGGACACCCCCTTCTTTAGAACAGAAAAAGGCACTTTCAAAACTGTAGCAACAATGATGGAAGCATAATTCATGTATTTAAACATTGTATTTCTATCTCTGTTGCTTCAGTTTTGAAAGTGTCTAAAATGACTGTACCCATATGCAAAAGTCATTGGTGTTTGGTCTGAGTTTTTGGCTCAAGGTCTGCATTTAAAGTCACACCAGAGGTGTTCAGCTGGGATTAGGACTTGGCTTTATGCAGAACAGTCAAGTTCTTCCACACTGACTGAATCAAACTTTTCTCTATAAAACTTGCCTTATACACAGAGGCATTGTCATGTTAGAATAAAAAAGGTTCCTATCCAAACTTTTGCTATAAAATTAAAAGGACACAATTCCTTAGAATATGCTTAAACATTAAAATTAGTACTCATGGAATGACTAAAGTAGTCAAACCTGTTCAAAGACAGTGACAAGTGTGCTCGGAAGCTCAGTCGACATGGAATTGGACTTAGATGTGGAATCCTTGGGTACGAATCCTGTGATAAACATGGCTCACGATGAAAGAGCTGAAAGATGAGAAAAAAACAAAACAAGCTAAAACGGCATGTTTGCGATTGCATTTTTACATCACATTCGCTATTGTTCACACTATTGGGGTAGGTTTAGATTAGGTTTAGGTTTAAAACGTCACAGAGCATTAGACTTATAGTGCCACTCAATGGACATTTCAAGTCTGAACTGCTGTGACACCTACAAAACCAGCATCACATAAAATGTACCAATTGTACTTTCTTCTGTTCCGGGGAAAAACACATACACTCTTTTAGCACCACCCAGTGGACATTTCACATCAAATATGTCATAAAATGTGCATGGCGGTACTCATTTTGTGTTTTGCGAAAAAGTTCTCAAAGGTACGTTTTATGTCATGAGACCAGTTTGAAACAAAAGTAGTGACTTTTTTCTGTACACATTTCTTTGAAAAGAAACAACTCGTAACGTTTATTCATTCAGCCTGATTCTGCAGTATGTTTGCTAACAGAGAGAAGAACACAATAGAAAGAAATGTTTGTCTATTTATTACTTTTCTACTGCTGTTTTATGGCACCTCTTTCATCACATCCAATCTAAACAGCAGGCTCCAAACAAAAACAGGGTTCCAGACTAGAAAAACAATGGGTAGCATGCTGTTGGCTCCTAAAATCAAATGGTGGTTTAGTTCTCATTTGATTTGGTCATTGTAGAGATCCTGATTGAATATGTGCCATTTAAATGTCACTCTGCTTCCCTTTTTGGGAAAAAAGGTCAAATTATATATTGATTACAGTTTCAACATGGTTCAAAACTGTGCTTCCCTTAGGATTCAATTTAACCGCACTGTGCTAAACAATGAATTATTTTTGGTGAAATATAAAAAAAGAAATATTTGCTTGCTTAATGTTTGCTTTCTTTGCGCACAAAAACTATTCTCGTAGCTTTATAAAATTATGGATAAACCATTGATGTCACATGGACGATTTTAATGATGACCTCACTACCTTTCTAGGTCTTGAACGTGGTTCAGTTACAGGGTAAGAAAGCTCCCGGATTTCATCAAAAATATCTTAATTTGTGTTCTGAGGATGAATGAAGGTTTTACAAACTTGAAATGACATGAGGGTGAGTAATTAATGACCAGGGTTCCCACGGGTCATGGAATTTCTGGAATATCATGGAATTTTAAAAGGTCTATTCCAGACATTGAAAGTCAGGGAATTTTGTATTTATTTTGTCCAAGTCATGGAATATCAGGGATTTTTGTTTGTTGCTTTCAGTTTTTGTTTCCATTTATCAAAATGTAATTTTTCTATACCGTTGTGGTTTCACTCATTTTGCCTATTGTTATGGTTGGGTTATGGCTATGAAAACATAAAAATTAATTTAGAATAAGTTAATTTCTGTAGAAATAGTACAGAAAAATATCTAAGTGCATTTAACAGGTAAAACAAACAAACAAAGTACTAAAAAACATCTGTGATCAAGTAAATGAAGCTTGCAAATGAATGGATCCGTTCATTATAGGTCATGGAAATTCAGCTTTTTAGTCAGTGAAAATCAGGGAAAAGTCAGGGAATTTGACGTTTGGCTGAGAGTGGGAACCCTGAATGACAGAATTAAATTTTTCGGTGAACTATCCTTTTAACAGATCCAGTAGCTCTAGTAGTTTTTAAAAACAGAACCGGTAAGAACTGGTTTTCAATTCCCTGAGTATATTTGTGAGGATAACATCCAGGAGAGAGGATTGAATCAACGTCGATCTGTAGATTAGAGATTACAGCGGTGCCGCGTGTCTGACAGGAGTCCAATGCTTGCATTGACAGCCCTGTTATTAACCAGAGTCCAAATGAAGGGCAGATAACTAAGTCTGGCTGAATTGGATCAAAAATGATTAAAGGGATTTGTGTTTTTCCTCAGGGAATTCATGAATCTCGGTTGATCTAATTAAAGCATTTCAAATTGCCATATCATGATCTTCAGACATTAACTTTAAGCATCTTCTAGTCCTGTGATAAAAATCAATAGATTTTACGAAATGATCAACAAGAAGTGACCTCCTTTTCTCTTCATTTTTCCAGCTCAGTCCAACAATCAAAGCCTTGTCAAAGTATCAGTTACACAACTGGATGTTTTGAACAAGACTGCACTAGCTGTTTTTATGAGTCTGTGGATGTTTTCTCCCCCCACTGTCCTCTGGACTTGAACTGGATTAACACCCCTGGATGATTGTGTGAGTTAAGATGCGCATGATTTCTCAGCCGTTTGTGATTTATTGCTGCGCCATTATCCGTGGAGTGGCATTATGGAGCACTTCCTGATGGTTGAAGCCTTTGAACTTCAGCTTGAGGCGAGAGGAGTCCTATCTGCAGTGTGCTGATAAAACCCTCGATCGACTCGGCAAATCTGACAGTGCTGTCAAACACTCTCTGGGACTCCGCCGTCACCTAGCCAGCAAGGACACCTGGAACTAAAAGGCTAAGAATACCACCTGAAACGGCTAAAAATAAGTCCATCTGATGGCTAATATTTCTTGTCCTTGTGACATTTTAAGGCCTGCGGAGTCTCACTCAGAGAGAAGTGAGTTGCATTTGGCACACTGTGTGTAAAACGAGCAGAGAGGGCAAAGAATTTTAGGAAAACGGCTGTGGAAAACATTTTAAGGTTTTTAAGAAATGTTCTCTGATACCTTTTGTCAACCAGAAACCAGAAATAGCTCATATCCATCTTTTCAGACTGACTACAACTGTGGGACTCATATGCAACTTTAACAGAAGGTTTAAATGCTCACTGATGCTCCAGAAGAAAAAAAAATCGATGCATTAAGAGTCAGGGGTGTAAACTTTGGAACAGAATGAAGATGTGTGCATTTTTCTTATTTTGCCTAAATGTATCATTTGTATCTTCTGTAATAGTTGCATATGAGTCCCTCAGTTGTCTTCAGTGTGAAAAGATATATCTCAAAGTCACACAGTCAAACTAATAATTTATGGGACCTGAAGGTTTTACTGTTTAACTGTTCAGGAGAAACAATGGACTCATGAACAACTATCACAAAAAAAAAACACCATAAATAAATAAAAAACACTGGATCATTCAGGTAACAACTCAGTATTAAGAAGCATATGTATACTTTTGAACGGGGTCATTTTTATAAATTCAACTATTATTTTCTCTTGTTGACTATATGTACATGTATTTCATGTGAAATATCTTTTTCAGGTCAGTACTAAACAAAAAATAACGTGCATTTTGTATAATCCATCTTATTTTGGCAAAATAATTAATGTTTTGCAGATTCTGTGAGATGTGTGTAAACTTTTGACCTCAACTGTAAGCATTTCTTTAAAATTATTTTTACAGCATCATCATCATAATTATTATTATCCAAAATAAGTGATTTGTCTGTTTATTATGTTAACATAACATATGTTAACTGTGAAAAGTATAAAATTAAGCAGGGTTAAATATTTAAATAGATTGACAGCATTAATTAAGATTATTTGCACATAAATTGGTTCATTAATATGCATCATGCTCTGTTGAACTTTCATAATAATTGAGTTCTATTTTCACAGTATCCTTGTTTTTTGTTTTTCAAATGTAATCCAAAGAAACCGAATGAAGCATGATTGAGGGGAGGCAGGATTCCTATCAGTGAAATAATAAACTGCCAGCTGTGTTTGTTTTTGTCTGGCGAGGGTTTGGATCCTTTACAGAGGCTGAGCAGAAAACAGGCCTTCTTCGGGTTGTAGATGTTGGTGTCATTACTCGCTGCTGCTGTTGCTCTCATGCTGTGCATGGGCCATGTATTATGGTATCACATTTGATCATTTATGTTATCTTGATGTTATGAGGATGCTTGTGCAGATGGGACCTCCTATGCACCTATACCATTCACAGCGGCAGCCTACATCAGCTATAGAAATTGAATTTGACTGCTCATATTCACAGAAAACCAGGGGAGAATTGCATATTTATTTCAAAAAAACGTTCGATTTGATTTTTGTTTCGCAAGGTTGTGTTTGCATACACTGACTCCCAAAAATATGAAATGCAATTGCATTTGATAATATCAAGTGGCATCTGTTTTAGATTTAAAGTAAATGATTCACAAAAATCAGTTTGATGTTGGTGGTTTGGCTCGTGAATATTAATTAAATTACTTTATATTGAGTTTCTGAAACGCAGGATGCAAGCCTTATACATTCTTGACCTTGATGCAAATTGGTTCAAACTCACTGCAAAAATAAATAATAACGCAACAGAAACCCATCAAACATCCATTGTGCCACAAGGCAGGGTGTACCACTTTATTCCTCCATGCAACGTGAGTGTGAGAGTGCTGTCGTTTGGTAGAGCCAAATGTGTTTATCTGCTTCTAATGCCTGGAATCTCTGCATCTCAGTGATGGGAAAGCAAAGCCACAAAGCTGCTTCACTGTCAGTCTATTTTTGCCTCTGGTAATGGCGGTTTGAACATGACAGTTCCCACAACTTTAAAGTGGTTGTTAGTTGCCCTCGGATTCTTTGATTACGAAATTTAAGGATTTTCCTCATGTGATACCGCCATAATGTGCGGTACAGTGTCACACACTTACACAACGCTTTTAACCTTTGCTTCACGTTCCTCATTGACTCATCCCAAACTTGTTGGGAGGTTTAGACACATCTCCACCCATTATTTTTGCTAATTAAAAGCTTTCCAGTCCTGTGGAGAAAGATTTATGAGCATTCACGTACTGTCTGCATCTTCTCATGAATATTTTGTGTGTGTGTGTGTGTGTGTGTGTGTGTGTGTGCAAAAATTGCTCTTTTGTAGTTTAGGAGATTTGATGGAGTTTCAATTAATGTTTCATTTAAAGGGATAGTTCACCCAAAAATGAAAATTCTGTCATTAGTTACTCACCCTCATGTCTTTCTGAACCCGTAAGACCTACGTTCATTTTCGGAACACAAATTAAGATATTTTTAATGAAATCTGAGAGCTTTCTGACCCTGCGTAGACAATAATGCAACTGACACATTTAATAACCAGAAAGGTAGTAAAGTCATTGTCCATGTGACATCAATGGTCCAACCGTAATGTTATGAAGCAGAATCTGGCACAAAAGAGAAGAAATTGTTGAATAATGTCATTATTTTTGTTTCCTTTGCACACAAATAGTATTCTCGTAGCTTCATAAAATTACCTTTGAACCACTAATGTCACATGGACTATTTTATTGATGTCCTTACTACCTTTTTGGGCCTTGAACGTGTCAGTTGCATTGCTGTCTGTCTATGCAGGGTCAGAAAGGTCTCGGATTTCATCAGAAATATCTCAATTTGTGTTCTGAAAGTTCCTAAGGTGTTACAAGTAATTAATGACATAATTTTCATTTTTGGATTAACTATCCTTTAGAATTAACATTGAGATGACTCAAGTTTCCTTTGCAAGACTATTGTTGATTTACAATTAGAGTATTGAGTATTTATGTAGATAGTATAACGTAATTTGAAGGATTTAATAAGAAATTAGGTCAAATGAGTGAACATGCAAATTAGTTGCGGGGATTTGATTCGTTCCAGTGCGTCAGTAATCTGCTGTGAGCATTACAACAAGACAATATTAGTATACAATGAAAGTATTCATCCCCCTTAATTGTTTTTATGTTTTGGTATGTTGCTGACTTATGTTAAATGCCTTTAAATTATTTTTTCCCCACTTCATACTCCATAATGGCAAAACAAAATACAGGTTTTAATATCTTTGCAAATTTATTAAAACGAAAAAACCTAAATCATTCCATTGCATAAGTATTCATACCCTTATCTGGGACAGTTGACATTTAGATGTTACTACACTTTAGGTGGAGTTAACCTGTGGCAAATTCAGTTGAATGAGTATGATTTGGAAAGGCACACACATCTTAATAAAAGGTCTCACAGCTGAAAATGCATATCAGATCAAAAACCAAGCCCTGAGTTAAAAAACACTGCCTGTAGAGCTCAGAAACAGGATTGCACCAAGCCACACAGTCACCAAGCCACTGCATCTAGTCTCCATTACCCTTAATGGAAGAAGTTTGAAACACCCGTCCTAGAGCTGGCCTCCTGGCCAAACCGAGCAATTGATGAAGGGCTTTGGTTAGAGTGGTGACCTGGTGATCACTCTAGTTGAGCTCCATGATCATGTGGAGATCTACAGAAGGACAGACATCACTGCAACACTCCACCGATCTGGGCTTTATGGCAGTGGCAAGACTCAGTCCTCTCCTCAGTGAAGACACCAGGAAACCAGGCACTGCTCATCGCCTGGAGAGTACCATCCCAAAAGTAAAGTGGCAGGGACTGAGGAACTCATCGTCAGAGTAAAAGAAAAGCTCAATGCACCAAAATACTGAGATAGCCTTAATGAAAACCTAGTCCAGAGCAATCAGAACCTCACTGGGCAGAAGGTTCACCTTCTAACAGGACAATGACCCTAAGCACACAGCAAGAATGCCTTATAGACAACTCTGTAAATGTCCTTGAATGGCCCAGCCAGAGCCTGGGTTTAAACCCGGTCAAATATTTCTGGAGAAACCTGACCCTGTCTAAGCTGATACACCTTGAGAGGTGAAGAGGTGAGGAAAAGAATGGCAGATAATTACCAAATACTGATGTATAAATACTGACCCCCCAAAAAACTTAAAAAGGTGCTTTAGCTAAGTACTGAATTACAATAATGTACTTATTTCAGTTTTTCTTTCTTTTTTTTTTTTTATATATATAAATTTCTAAAGTTGTGACAATTCTGTTTTTGCTTTGTCATTAATGTGTATAAAGTGTTTTGATGAGTATGAATACTTTTGCAAGCCACTGTAAATAATATCCTAATGCTAACATTTTAACTAATATATGTCACCATATACTTCCCTAGATGATTAATCACAGTTCATTAAAACAATTGTTTTGTATTACAAGTTTTCTGAAATGTTGTGTTGAAATATGCAAATAAGTTGTCATGTACAATATGTACAACTTGGCATTTCCTAAAATCTGAACATTGAATAGAGACAGCTAAGAATTACTGTTTCATTTTGTACATAAAGATTTTACAGATGGTAATTCCGTGCAAAGGTAAGCCTTACCATAAAATAACTACATTTTTGCCAAAGATTTTTACTATATACTGATAGCACAGATGTCACATTTGGTGGTTCAAATACCCATGTGAGGTTTTTGGGGTTTTTTAGTGCATGATTTTCCATAGTCTGTGTAAGTGTCTGTCTGTGTTCATAGTCATAGTAAGTGCCATTTTCAGGTTTGTCACATCCATAACAGTACATATTCCCTATAAATAGACATACACACTCACACACAAAAATTAAAAGAATAAAGTAACAGTTATATGTTCTGTGAAGAGCCATCACTTGTTCTCTCATGCAAGTATGCAGTCTCTCAAAAACGTTACCCTTTTTTTGTCACATCCATAGCACATGATTATTTCCTTTTTAACATAAAACTCTATCAACAAGAGTTTATTCAAATATAAACAGATGTCATAAATCAGAAAACACTGTCAACAGCCAAATAAGGTTTTTAGTTTGGAATAAAACTGGAAAGTTCTATTGAAGTGGAGACTTTTCCTTTTTTGAGAAAGTAAACTAAATCAAATAGATAAAGTTTAATAAAACGATCACTTAAATATGTATTTTTGGATCATTTCTATCAACTACTCTGAAAAAAAAAGGCATGATATGGAAGCAAAATGCATGATATGGGTTTGCCTGTAGCGTCTTGTCTTATTGACATTGAAAGATCTCAGATTTTTCTTTTCTTGTGTGACCTTAAGGCTTTCACAGATCTGCAGAGTTGAAAGTATTCAATATTTTACACATTTCTTCCCACCATGTTTAGATGTGCAAATGAGGTGTCACTACACAAAGCTATTTTTTGGGGGTGTACAATTGAAAAATAGCTTTGCTTGTCTCAGTACTGCAATAGTACTGTGGCATTTCCAGAATTACTTACTGTGTTGAGAGCAGTGGACCCTGTATAACTCTCCTCCCAGCAAAATGGAGCCACTCACTGTATTTGACAGGGCCCGTAATGAGTTCCCTAGGAGACGGGGCTACATATCAGACCAGCCTCATTAACACCTCATCATGCAGATGGGCATAGAAGCTCCATTCCTGTTCTCTTGCTGTCTGGAGGACATCTGCTGGAAGCTGCTCGAGGGCCAGACAGGTGGCATTCCGGGCCCCCTTGACATTTTGTTCGCTGACATGTCATTTTGATGATGACACATCATTTCACTCGATCCCTCAGCTCCACGCTTGAAAAATACAGTACTCGGAAAACACTCCCTTTGCTTAGCCTTTTCCAGTCTGAGAAACATATAGTCATTACCGTGAGGACAGAGGGACTGTTGTCTGGTGGTTCAGTGTGGTCTGCTGAGCTGCTGCCTGTAGCTGTTATTCTCTAGTTTATTAGAGGGTATGTTCAAAGCGTTGGCTACTGCTCAAAAGCAAGTCGTCCTCTCATATGTCTTTTACTTTTCAGCATATTTTTCTGCTTTTTCTGTATAACCTTTGTGATTGTGGTACTGCAAGTATTGTACGCTCTTGTATGATAAATTGCTGTGATATCTTCAACTGTATGCTACTTTGGATAAAAGTGTCTACTGAATGACTACTGTACATTTAGTAGACACTTTTATCCAGAAGTCACACCACCAAAATTTACCTTTAATTGTTTTAATGCATTTTTGTGGTCTTTGTGCACAATTCATCAGTGGAAAAAAAGAGGAGAGGAAGAATTTGCTTAATATCTTGTCCTCTGATATAACATTTTTGGTAGAGGTTGACTTCTTTAACAGTAGTTAATATATTAGGTATCATGAACAAGCACAGGTTCATGTTAATTTCTAAATATACAATACAGTCAAAAGTTTTTGAACAGTAAGAGTTTTAATGTTTTTTAAAGTATACTCTGCTTACCAAGCCTCTTATTTGATCCAAAGTAAAGTAAAAACATTAAAATTTAGAAATATTTTTTACTATTTAAAATAACTGTTTTCTATTTAAATATATTTTAAAATGTAATTTATTCCTGTGACCAAAGCAAATTTTTTAGCATCATTACTCCAGTCTTCAGTGTCACATGACCCTTCAGAAATCATTTGTGTGTGTGTTTTAAGAAATTAATACTTTTATTAATTAATTAATTAATTAATTAATTAATTAAGCATTAAACTGATCAAAAGTGACAGTAAAGACAGAAATACATTAATACATTTAAAATGTATTAACATGGAAAACAATTACTTTACATTGTAATAAAATTTCAGAATATTACTGTTTAAAAAAAAAAAAACGGTTTTTGAACATAAGACTCACTTATTTCAAAAACAAACTTTTGAACAGTAGTATACATTAATAAATGCTGTAAAAATTGTTGTTCAAAGCTAGGTCAGGACATCTAATAGATTAAATATGTCATGAAACTGAACTTTATTGTACCAAGTCCAAGTACATTATTCTCTTATTGAATAGCTATTCGACAAGTCATCTTATAAAACAAAAATATGTTGCAAACAGCATTTTATTTTAACTTTAAAGGATGATTCTTGGTCTACGATAAAACTATTCACAACTCCTGAGTGTATGTAGCAAATGGGACGAAGAATAAATTAGCCATAAAGCCATGCAAAATGAGTTTAATTTGAACACCAGACAAGCAGTCATTGTCTTTGGCTTGTTTTGCTAGTTTGGAAAGGCTAACTTGGTGCTCTGTTGTTCTATATGCAAATTCAAGTTTTATATTTCTTTTAATGACTCTCATAAGATCAGATTGTTTTGCTCTTTGTTTTTTAAAGAGGCAAATGAGAACACTAGACACATTTGACCAAATCAGATGCAGTAATTGCATACACACTTGGCAACAGCTTAAAATCCTTAATGAAGGGTCACCATTCACAGAGAGACATGATCTGGCTCCAAAACTAGAAATATCTAAATATCTTTTAGTGTGTGTGTGGGTAGTAATGAAAGAACTTGTCTTTCTCTGACAATAACGATCTTGGACTTATTCAGGAGAGAGTGCCTTTTAATACTCATTTCTGTAGGGATGAGGAAATTAAATTTCCACTCTGCCCCTCAGTCATTTCCACATCTTTTCAATTTTTTATTATACTAATTAAAAGCTAACTCCAATCTGAATTTAAACAAGTTAAATATAGAGACTGCGAATGTGTGGCTATTATGAGATACTTTGCACAGACGAATGTCTGAATGCATCTCTTTACAAACTACAGAGCTTGAGCAAACTCTTTATTTTATCTGAAAAGTGTCTCAATGCATCAGTGGGTTTTTATTTTGTCAAGATGTGCAGTCATGTGGAACTGAATTTTATTTAATTTCGATCTCCTTATATAAGCCGCTTTATTAATCTTGTTAATGAAAAGCAGTCAAATTAACCTCTTATTCATCACTTTCCAGTTCTCCTCCCACTCTTTTTCTCCCATTCCACTGTGATGAACGTTAAAACTGTCATAAGGCTTATTGCTTCTAGTATAAATCAATTTTCATCCGATATTATTCCCCACCTTATTTTGACAGGCTTTTAGCCATGACACCAGTGTCTGCACTATCAAATTGCTATAAATTTTGAGGCAAAGTGCAAGCACAAAATAACACTGCTGTCTGAACCAATCTCACGCTTTATATCATCCACTCATATTTCATTTTCATATTTTCATTTCATATCTCATTTAGGGGGCACAATTGAGGACCTCTCATATTTTGCACTCTGTATGCTATCACCAATGTCACAGCTTGGTTGCAAAATAAAGATGAGTGCAGGATCTAAATGCAGCCATTTGTGTTTATTAAACAAAAAGAACTCCAGAACAGAACAATCAAACTTACATTTGAAGACAAAATTATTAGCCCCCCTGTGAAATTTTACATTTGTTTTAGAATATTTCCCAAGTGATGTTTAACAGAGCAAGAGAATGTTTTCACAGTATTTCCTATTATTTTTTCTTCTAGAGAAAGTCTGATTTCTTATAGTTGCTTGAATAAAATAATTAAAAAATAAATAGATAAAAACTGCTATGGTCAATATTATTAGCCCCCTTAAGAAATTATTAGTTTGATTAGCTATAGAACAAACCACTCTTGTCCAATGACTTGCCAAATTAACCCAACTTGCCTGATTAACCTAATTACCCTAGTTAAGCCTTTAAATTGCTCTTTAAGCAGAGGATTAGTATCTTACAAAACAACTAGTAAAATAATATGCACTGTCATCATGGCAAAGACAAAAGAAATTAGTTTGGACTTGAGAGAGAGAATTGTTAATGCTTATAAAGATGGAGAAGGATACACACATTTATCAAAGCATTTTCAAGTGTCAAGAACTGCAGTGAGGTGCATTATCAAGAAGTTTAAAGAGACCAACACAGTGGAGAACAAGACGGGCAGAGGCAGGAAGCGAAAGATTTCAAAAACTTTGGAAAGAAAACTAGTGAGAGAGGTTTCTAAAGACCCAAGAACAACTGCCAAGACACTAGTGAATGACCTAGCCAAGTCTGGAATTGATGTCTCAACGAAGACAGTCACTAGAGCCCTGCACAGGAATGTGATGCATACTGGAAACGTGTTCTTTGGTCAGGTGAGACAAAACTAGAGCTTTTTGGCTATAGAGATTGCCTAGGTTTGGAGAAAGAAGGAAGAGGCATTCAACCCCAAGAACACCGTTCCCACAGTGAAACATGGTGGTGGGAGTATAATGCTGTGGGGATGTTTCAGTGCGTTTGGAACTGGGAATCTCGTCAGGGTTGAAGGAAACATGAAAAAGGAAGACTATAAGAAGATTTTGAAAGAAAACCTCAGACAGTCTGCAAGAAAACTTGGTTTGGGTCGACATTTTGTCTTCCAGCATGATAACGACCCAAAGCATACCTCACTTCTGGTGAAGAAATACCTCCAAATGAGCAAAGTGAGTGTACTTGACTGGCCTGCACAAAGCCCAGACTTGAATCCAATAGAAAATCTGTGGTGCACAGAAGTTTGTGCCAGAAGACCAACAAATCTGGAGGAGCTTGAGAGATTTGCTAAGGAAGAATAGGCTGTCATTCCTCAGGAGACATGCTTGAAACTTGTTGAGAACTACAGCGAATGACTAAAGGCTGTTATCAAGTAAAAGGGATACACTATTGACTATTAACATCAGAGGGCTACTAATTTTGACCAGTAGACTTTTTAAAATTCTTGGTTATACATTTATTTCTATTTGTATTACAGACCCTAAAAGCTTCCTGAATAAAGTATTATGTTTAAAAATGCTGTGTTGATAAAATCGTCTTTCTGTTAAACAACACTTGGGAGTTATTTGAAAAATAATGAAATATTTTATAAGGGGCTAATGATTTTGTCTTCAACTCTACATGCAATGAGAACTGACAAAGATTCGTTTTGCAGCCATACTTACTTTAGTTATTTATTTATTCAAGCGTCATGGCCCCAGCTTCTTCTACTGCACAGAATACAGATTATACTAAAAGCCTTCCTTTCCATTCATGTCTGTATCTTACAGCAACATATAAATGTTCAGAGTGAGGTTGCAGACCCAAGCCTTCCGCAGTCCAAGCATTACCCTCTGGTGATGGACAGAACGTTTTCCCTGAGTCTCAAAGCCCTGATGTGTCAGCCTACATAATCAGTAGGGCTCCACCTGTTCTTAGACAAATGAGCTGACAAATCTTTTGCTGTCCTCTTTTTTTAAAATTAACTTAGGGAAACTAAAAAGTAGGGAAAAGAAAAGCAG
The DNA here is from genome assembly GCA_033026305.1 of Cirrhinus molitorella. Lineage (NCBI taxonomy): Eukaryota > Metazoa > Chordata > Actinopteri > Cypriniformes > Cyprinidae > Cirrhinus > Cirrhinus molitorella. The sequence goes on along the minus strand of CM065127.1, from coordinate 9,453,572 downwards.
AGGAAAAGAGAATAACCTCTGCAGTTGGGCTAAATATAGAAGGACCTAAATGTGACACATGCTGCTGCTGGAGCAAAGTATGGAGATGAGACTGAGGTTAGGATCTGCTGCTACTGCCAACTTCCTATTCCTATATTTAACTAGGCAGAGAACAAAGAAGAGAACAAAGAAGAGAGCTATGTAAAATGAAAAGCGGTCATACTTGATACTGACTGTCTACTGTAAGAGGACAACAGTATTTTAAGCTCAAAAACTGCAGCACTGATGTGCACCATTCAGTGCTTCCTTAGTCCTGTACAGTTGAGGTAGAAAGTTCACATACACCTTGCAGAATCTGCAAAATGTTAATTATTTTACCAAAATAAGAGTGATCATGCAAAATGCATGTTATTTTTTTTTTTTATTACTGACCTGAATTAGATATTTCACATAAAGGACATTTACATATAGTGCACGAGAAAATACAATTTTATAAAAATATTATAATAATTACCCCGTTCAAAGGTTTACATACACTTGATTGTAAATACTGTGTTAATACCTGAATAATCCACAGCTGTGTTTTTTGTTTAGTGATTTGTTTTGTTCATAAGTCCCTTGTTTGTCCTAAACAGTTAAACTACCCACATTTCTTCAGAAAACTCCTTCAGGTTCCACAAATTATTTGGTTTTTCATTATTTGGTATTTAAACCCTTTGCAGTAATGACTGTATGATTTTGAGATCTATCTTTTCACACTGAGGACAACTGAGGGACTCATATGCTACTATTACAGAAGGTTCAAACACTCACTGATGCTCCAGAAGGAAAACGATGCATTAAAAAAACCAGGGGTGTAAACTTTTGAACAGAATGAAGATGTGTATATTTTTCTTATTTTGCCTCATATCTCTTTTTTCATGTAGTACTGGCCTTCAGAAGCTACAGAAGACAAATTAAGTCACATTTAACCTGATCTTCAAATTCAAAAAGCCCCCTGGCTCTTAATGCATCATGTTTCCTACTAAAGCATCAGAGAACATTTGAACCTTCTGTAATCTCAGTTGTCCTCTGTGAAAAAATGGATCTCAAAATCAAACAGTCATTGTTGCAAAGGGTTCAAATACACACAAAAATATTGTGAGACCTGACTGGTTTGCCTGAAAAACAGCAGGCAGTTTAATTGTTCAGGAAAAACAAAAGGGACTTATGAACAGGGTTGCCAGGTTTTCACAACAAAACCCACCTAACTGCAACTCAAATCTAGCCCAAAAGTCACATTTTGAAGGGGATCCCCCATTAAAAATTGCATTCCGGAGGGGTAAAATACACATTGGTGGGATCGCTTCAACCCGCAGACATGAAAAACTACCCATGGCAACAGTGGTAAAGCAGCCCAATTCCGTAGGAAAACCGCAGACTTGGCAACAACAAAATCACAAAAAAACAGCTGTGGATCATTCAGGTAACAACACAGTATTAATAATCAAGTGTGTAAACTTTTAAACAGGTTTATTTTTATAAATTCAACTATTATTTTCTATTGTAGACTGTATGCAAACATATTTTATGTGAAAATAAAGGACTAAATAAAGAATAGCATGCATTTTTTTATAATCCCATATATTTTGGAAAAAGTGTTACCTTTTTGTATGACTTTTTTGTATTAAAAAGGTCTAAAAGTGTTGTTCTGCTCTCAGAAAAGTCGAGGGAAAGCCCTTGTGTGTTCAAGCAAACTCTGATAATCTTCCCTCAGTAGTGAAATTGCATCGAATGTGTTTATTTTAGAAAAAGCAAGTTGTATTTGGATTAAATGCGTTGTATGTCTTGGCAAATCATCTCGGTAGCACTACTGACTAAGGTCGATGTCTTTTCTTTCGACCTGTGTGGTCTGAGATCTAGGTTGGGCATCCTGCTTTTACAATGTGTTTAGATGTTCCAGTATCCAACTCCAGTGACATTTTAATGTAAGCCTTTTCTTCACTACACAATCAGAAAATCTATCCGTGCATTTAAAAGGTGAATGGAGCTAAGATATAGTCAGGTTACGCATCAAATGTTTCTAATGCATTTCTAGTTTCCAGTCCATGCATGTCGTGAAATCTTTTATGGAAGTGCTTCTTTGGCTTTGCCTTTTACAACATGTAATTAAACCCGCTGCATCTTTAATCAGAAGTGATTCGTTTCTTTAAGGGGTGCTTGCATGTGTACATGCAGCTGGACAAATGAATCAGGAGGCTGTCAGTCACTGATTTACCCTCGTTCTTTGATCATATACAAATCTTAATCTAATTTAAAGCAAAAGCCTGATGCCTTTTTTCCATAGCAGTCCACAGCAAACGGCTCCCTTACACCAAAACCAAAGGGGGCTATATAACCTAAGGCTATTTATATTCAAAACATTCAGATTCAATCATAGTTTACCACTAAGTTGGGGTTCGGTATCCAACCGTATGTCAGTAACCTGTCAGGATGATGACAACATTCTACCACCTCTATTCAGTCGAGATTGCAATCATTATTTTAAAGTATGCTGGGGTCTTTCAAAATCACTGTGCCTATAGGGTGTATTATTGCCTGAATGTTATTATTTTTTTTTTTACAAACAAAATGTGGTTTCAATTTCTTTGTTCTAGTGTTTTGCAAACTATATTCTTAGAAAATTGGGTTTGCATGTTTTTTATATTCACAGACGATTGAAATTGTAGATTAAAACAGGCTTGTTAAAATAAAGGCTGTATGCACATTGTCAAAAATAGTCTAAGTTTAGCAATAATGCATTTTTGCTTTATTTAAACAACAACAGTAGATGAGTTGGATTCATGCAGATAGGTTTATACAAAACTGGTGCACATTTCGCCTCTTCCCAGCATGCACTAGGGCATGAATCATTAATACAGTTATATTGTTTGACTGCTTGCTACTTTAATTTACATTTTTATTGATTTAGTTGTCATGTTTAGTAGCGTGTATTCGTGATGCCCAAATGTGTTTGTTCCTCTGTTAAAATGATAATTTAGTTGCTTGTTACCCATATCACGATTCATGTGTTGAGGTCTGTATTCATGTGGTGTTTTTAGCTATTTTTTCTTCCCATTTTTTTTTCTTTCATTTGCATTTCATGGCATTTATATCTCACAAACGCAACTTATAATGTTCATTCCTGTAATATTTTTGATTAATAATTTCTTTTTGTTTTTATAAATAGAAAATTTTACATTTAGTGCAATGTGTTACTTGCATTTCTTTGTAATTATTTGTGATGTTTATAAAATTAAATTTCTAACAAATTTCAAATTTTTTTTTAATTGTGCAACATAGCAAATTCTAGACAGTTCCTTAAAGGATTAGTCCACTTCCAGAATAAACATTTACTGATAATTTACTCACCCCAATATCATCCAAGATGTTCATGTTTTACTTTCTTCATTCGCAAAAAAATTAAGGTTTTTGAAGAAAACATTTCAGATCTATCGTCACAGAGATTTGACGATACAAGTATTGACACAGCTGTCTCTGTATCGATATGGCAGCAACAGTGGACTGCGCTTAATTTCCGTTTAAAACGGAGTAGAAACGTTCAAGGTTTCTAAAAAAATAATGAATAGAGCATAATATATAAGCTACAACAAGATTTAATCTGGCCGCAAAGGAACACAACCGGGGTTGCTTGATAAAGAGACGTAATCCCCAAAACAGAGTTTCCCACTTGCGCAATAGATAAATATCTGGTATGTGTGTTACTTATCTTTGTCAACCTGGCAACAATGTGTACGCGCGCTCTCTCCAATGTGGATAAACGCGCTAACTTTCTGAAACACCGGTTAGCTTGCAGTTTAGCTATCTCCACTTCAATAGAGGGTATGCATTGACGTAATTTTCCCGCCGGAACACGCCCCCTCAGCCGGACTGAGTGGCAAAAGAAGCAGCTGTGTGAATGGATTTGAATAGGGACGCTGCAAAAACGCGAGTAAAACAAAACGATAATCCTTTTGCTGGACCTGATATAATGTTCCTTACTTACCAAATATCCAGTGGTCCATGGATATTGATATGCTGCCAGGAATCATGTTTCCTGACATTTATATGTGCATGAGTTCAACGCCGGGAAAATAAACAAAGCAGATTTGCCCGTGAACACATTTTGTAAATACAAAATAGGTTGGTCTAAACCCCCGTGATCACTTATATCAATGTTATATATATACGGTTATATCGTCCAGCCCAAAATCTTATATAGGTTTCTGTCAGTGTTTTTTTTAAAAAAACATCCAGGTGTGCATAATTTAAGATGGTAAATATTTAATTGATGGGTTGTAAATATGATATGACAATACAATATAAGGCATGCTTTTTGATAACTGCAAATTCGTGTTTCACCGCCTGGAGTCCATTTGTTTCTTTGAATTGCAGCGATCCATTTACGTTTGTTTTTTGTAGCTTTCGGCAGCCTGTAAAAATACACCTCAAGTTTGTTGACAAATCTTTTTGTACAGTCAACTGCAAAGCTCGTTCTGGTTTTAGAGGTGTTTTGTGTGTTCTCTCGCAGCATTACGTTGAAACCAATGCTGCCACTCATTCTTTTTGCCACTCAGTGGGCGGAGCCGAACGCACTCCAGCTGATGGTGACGTCACGTGCATACTCTCTATTCCATTCTCAGAAAAAAAATAATTCATCAAGTGTTCATTTATGAGAGAGAGAGAGAGAGAGAGAGAGAGAGAGAGAGAGAGAGAGAGAGGCTGTGTATGTATGAATTACCACCGTTTTGCAGAGTTTCTTTATTAACAGCTATGGCTTTAATTGCTTTAGAAACAATGATGTTACCAGCTACTTGTTGAGAGAGAATGTAGCTCTTTAGCAATTAATCAATTTTATTGATAAAATTGCGTGGCAGGTGAATGTCTGTGTGCGCGTGCGCAACGTGATATGTTTAAGTGACACGTGTGTGCGTGAGATACGGTGAACGAGTGAAGACAGCGCATTAGTTCAGAACTTTGAATTTTTATTTTTTTAAAACGTAGAGCGTGTGTTAATTTGTGCAATGCTAACCTACCAGCAATGTAAAGATGATTTTTAACTTTAATATAAATTTATTAGAACGAGTGTACATTATTATTTATGGGCTTTAAAACAAGATGCAAACAATTAGAATAGTGTACCTGGTGAGGAGTGCTCAGTGTAAACATGAAACATATGCTATTACCTATATTGTACTGTGGTACAGTTATGGAGGCCCTTTATAATGCAGAGGTCAAGTGCCTGTTCTGCCAATAGCAATGGCCCTATAGTATGCAGTGTTTAATAAACAGCTGTTTTACTCAATTCTGCTGAGGTGAAATTCAGTGCAGTCCTATATCGTGATACGCATCGTATCGTGGCCTCTGTATCAGGATACGCATCGTACCGTGACTTTGCTGGTGATACACAGCCCTACCCTATACCCAGCCTTTTTGAACCGAAGTACACAGACAAAAAACTAACCATGTGTGACCTTTCCAATGTGATGTGCTTGAGCATTTGTGGTTAAAAAGTATATAAATATATTTTTTTTAAAATATAAAGAAAATGACAGATTGTTTTGCTAGATAAGAACCTTATTTTTTGGCTGGGATGGGAAACCTTTAAAGCTGCACGAAAACTGCAGATTGATCACCATGAAGGTACAGTATGTAGAGAAAAATCCTGGATTGTTTTCCTCAAAAAACAGAATTTCTTTGCGATTGAAGAAAGAAAGACATAAACATCCTGGATGACACTGGGGTAAGTAAATTATCAGGATTTTTTTTTTATTCTGAAAGAGTAAACTTCTCCTTTAAAATACTTAAATAAATTAAATTAAGTTTGTTAATCGCCTAATTTAATGAGAATGTAGATGTGTTAGTAGTGATAAAATCTGTACAACATTCTCTCAGAAACAGATGCACAACCATCTGATTAGGACAGACAGCGGTGATGAAGCGAGTACTGATATGACAGAATAAAAATAAAGAAAGATTTCTTCATTACCATTTATTGTCTGTCAGAAACGTCTTCATGCGTTAACCATCCCTCTTTTTTTTCTAACCTCACTGTATTATATATATTTTTATTGATTTCTAGATCACTGTCTTTGAATTCTGGCTTCAAATATTTCTTGTAGCATGCTTTACATTATTGAACGTGTGCCTGTATAGCTGTTTGTATAGTCTTCTGTTCAGTTCTATTTTTAACCTCTTCCATGCGATCTCTCCTTGTTTTTTTTAGGAACAAAACCACTTGACGGTATATGGTTATCAGGGCAGCTACAGATTGCTTTCATTTACCCGGAATAGACCTTTCTCACCACAGCTGGTGTTTCTTTCAAGAAATAGCAGCAGTAACTGATGAGACAATGCTGTGTTTGTGAGAACAATATCTGGGTTAGTGGGATTCTTGCTCTATCAATCAATGAGGTCACAGAGAAATAAGACTCAATTCTTTTTTGTGACCTGTATGTGGGTATATGGTGAGATGCCATACACTCTAAAAAAGATGGTTCTTTAAAGGTTCTTTACATGTAGTAACAGTTCTATTTAGAATTTCCAAACAAACATGTTCTTTTCTCTTCTTTTTTGATCACATGTAAGTGTGTCCTCTTCTCCACTAAGTAAGTAGCACTGAATTTATAATCCATATGTTGTTGATTTTTTATGACTTATTTATTACTAACAGAGGCCACACTCTAAAAAAGATGGCTCATTACTGATCTTCTGGAGTTCAGCTAGCTGACTACACAGACTGTCAACACACTCTCATCAGGTAAATGATTTATTTCTTGTAATGTATATTCTTTAAAATTGAACCTGTTTTCCAATCATGTCTTTTTCTCTTTTCCGGCATTTAGTATTGCTATTACCATTTATTTACACCTGAGCTTACACTACAAATGCGGCTTATATCATACGCTGAGTCAGAGGTCAGTAAAGAAGCCGGAACTCGACTCTCTCACGAACGCATATACGCTGTTGCCAGAAGTCAATAATTTGAGTTTATAATTTAAAAAACCACCATTATAAAGCTTAGAAGAGCCAGGATAAATTTTAAAACAACTCTGACTGTGTTCGTCTGGAAAAAAGAAAGCCATATACACCTAGATTGTTGAGGGTGAGTAAATCATGGGGTAATTTTCAAAAATCTAATTTTTGGGTGAACTATTCAATAAATAATTTGACTGACCGTTCAGACCTATGTTTAAGTTGGTTTATAACCTGGTATATGTTTGTTTATACATTTTATTCTTAATGCAACCCATTACTTAATGGAACTGATTACTTGTTATATATATTTTTAGGGCTGCAACGATAAATCAATGCATCACGATTTGTGGATTGATTCCAAGGTTTTTCGAAATGCATCGTTATTCTCTGTGGAATTGATTCTAAGCTGAGTTTTCAATAGCAGATGGCACTCTAATCTAGTTTTTAACTGCATCCTCAAATGCTCACGTAGAAAAACACTTGTATATTTTGCTGATTATTGCTGCTGAAAATGGTATATTATTGTAAAACACATAAAACATGATTACAAAAATTACATTGTAAAACATTTGGAGTACTATAGACTGGAGAAGAATGCAAAAACTGTCTGAGGAACAAAAGGTGTTTGTGGTTGGCCAAACTGAACCAGGATTTCCAGAGCAAGAATCTTGACAACATTTGTGTTTGTTCTTATCATCTTAATTAATACTGCTTGTACGTATCTTTACCAACTTTAGTTTGTCAAAATATAATAATATAATATAATAATAATATAATAAGTCCTTCCCTATATGATTTAGACACATTTTTCCCCATGGTTTAGACAGCAAAAATTAGCAGAACAATGTATTCAGTAGTACATTAACCGTGCAATCCATGTTACTGTTTACATCCGAGTATCAGCAATATATCTGCGCATCCGGGTAACTGGCGTAAGTGCAAACCCTCTATTGCACCTTGGCTCAGAATGCTTTTACAACGCAAGATTAATATAAACACAGCCCACTGTGAACATCGTTGTAATTCGCTTCAACTTTTCAAACTTGATTTTTTTAGGATCAAGTGAGTGTAAGAAACTTAAATCAAGCAGAGTACGTCTACTTCTAAACCATATTGCCATCTGCTGTTAAAACTAATCCCAGAATTGATTAGAGAGAGAATTGCGATGCATTCGAAAAATCTCAGAATCGATGCAGAATAATTTCTTGATTCACGATGCATTGATTTATTTTCCCAGCCCTAGTTCTTTTATAAACATCAAAGCCTATTTTTTCCCATTTTCTGAAGGAATTGGTGGTTGATACTCTGTTCCCTTTCTAAAAAGAAAGAGATCAACCTTTAAAAAAGGATTTTAACAAAGAGCTCCATTGCCCCAGAGAGCAAGAAAAAGAGTAAGAGTCACATGTGGACCCATTCAGTGAAAGCTAGTTAATTCTCCTTTAAAAGCCAGACTTCCAATGTTCCACTTCCCAAAACCCCTGTTATCATCTCAGTTTCATTCCCTCACTCACAACAGTCAACCAAAAATGCAATTTCAATTAAATCTGTCCTCTCTTGCTCATATTTCCACCTCTCCTTGTGTTGTCTCCCCAGATTAGCATTTATTTTCATCTCCATGTGTTTTGGTCTCAACTCCAGTTAAAAGTGCTGTTGGTCTGTCAAAGCAGTGTTATGGAAAGTGCATATTATACCTGCTGCGATTACATCAGTGAATGTCTGTGTTTTCTGTGTTTAGTTGTTCCTAAAGGGACTGCCACTTGCCACTTGGAGATTTGTTCAAATTACATGCTGGTTATTGCATATGGAGAGAATGATTTGTTTGTTGTTTGAGTGTTGTGCATTCACATTATGCATGTTGTTTGCTTCCACAGCAGGAAAACTCTTTTTGGCCATTTATATGAGAAAAGAGCCCAGTTTATCCAACAGATAATAACAACTTATAACTAATATTGACATTCTTTAAAGGGACAGTTCACCTAAAAATGAAAATTCTGTCATTAATTACTTACCCTCATGTTGTTCCAAACCCGTAAGACCTTTGTTCATCTTTGGGACACTAATTAAAATGTTTTTAATGAAATCCGAGAGCATTCTGACTAGGGCTGTGCCGATAAACGATATCATATCGAATCGGATAAAATATATGTCGATAACAATGATAAGCTCAAAGCATTTTTACTCGATATGGAATAATATAAGAGCCAATCACACAGCAGAAATATGCGACAACAGCCAATCAGCGTGCAGCTTTTAACGTTCACGTCCAAGAACAAAGTCAGTTTCCTACGGCACTTTGCAGAGCAAACTCGACACAAGGACGAAAAAAATGAGTGGAGGCACCGACAAAAGTGAAACTAACCTCGAGTTATTATCCAAAAATTATGAAATTGTAAAAAAGTTAGCACGAATTCAGTTATATGAAAGTGGTTTGGCTATTTAAAAAGCGTCCCAGGGCAATTGTGTTTTCCAGTCGGGCTACCAAAATGTTTCATCGCCTTTTAAAGCGTCTTACAAGCACAGGGCTACTGCAGATCCTTAAAAGTGCGACTATGAAAAAATATTTATAAGCACCATGTGCGAGTGACCCGATCAGCATATTTGTGTTTGCGCTAATGGGAGTTTCAAAGGTTTCTACATGTTTTTGAAGCGTTGAGTAATGTATCACAGACATATCTGACGAATCCTTTCATAAACAAAATATAGAGAGAGTGTAAATAAGAGATTCATTATGCAGTGTAGAGGAATTCGTTGATTATGATGAACTAAGACAGCTTTTAATGATTTTTAAGCGAGTTTATAAGTTAAATATTATTTAATACATCAGAAAAGAAACAAGAAGTTAATATTAAGTGACTTACATTGACTATTGTCTAACAGCATTGCCCGATTTGGCTTTATTTCGTCGTCAAAATTATCCAGATATTATTTCCATTCATAAAGACAGTCACTTGCGTCATTTCTGAATGAATCGGCTGTTCGAACGAATCAAATGAATATGATTCAGTAATTAAAATCAACGACTTACCGCCCCCTACCGGCAGTTGCAGTTTCATTTTTAAAGTATCTTTTCAGTTATTTAAATCATTTAATATTTCTGTATTCAAAATGGTATATTAAAAACAATAATCTCAACATGAATTTATGAATTTGATTGCCCTCATGCCACTTCTGAGCCACATGAAGCATATGAAAACACCTACTCTTTTAAAGCTGGCAACATTAACAGTTTATTTATCTAAATATATATCGTTATCGATCAATATGGGAAAAAATTATCGAGATTAAATTTTTGCCATATCGCCCAGCCCTAATTCTGACCCTACATAGACAGCAACGCAACTAACCACGTTCAAGGCCCAGAAAGGACATTGTTAAAATAGTCCTTGTGACATCAGTGAAGAGCAAGTCAAGACATGACACAGAAGAAAATTGTTGAATAAAGTTGTTATTTTTGGTTTCTTTGTGCATTAAACATATTCTTGTAGCTTTATAACATTACTGTTGAGGCACTGATGTCACATGGACTATTTTAACAATGTCCTTACTATCTTTCTGGGCCATGAATGTGGTAACGCCGTTGCTGTCTATTCAGGGTCAGAAAGCTCTTTGATTTAAACAAAAATATCTTAATTTGTGCTCCGAAGATGAACAAAAGTCTTACATGTTTGGAACGACATGAGGGTGAGTAATTGATGACACAATTTTCATTTTTAAATGAACTAACCCTTTAAGCATTTAGATTTTATCTGGCCCTGATTAGACAGAATAGTTTATTCTTCATATAAATTTGCAAGAACCGTCCCTCAGGGATACTTATTATTCCTGAGGTGGTCTGGAATTAATTATGAATAGAAATCAAACCGGCCTGTTGATGCAAGTTGCTGTTGTTTATGCTTATGGTTAATTTCACTCATTGTTATTTAGCTCTCCAGGGTCTTTTAAACAGATATATTTGACTGGAAACTATTGAAATTTACTGTATGAATGGTTTTGCCATTATTTAATGAATGTACACCAGCTTTTATTCAGTGATTCAGACACGTAAACAGCCAGTATGTTTGTGTTCAGAAGAGGGTGGTATATGTGCTCCAGATGAGGCAGGGTTTAATGAGACTGGGCTTTAGTTGAGAATGAATGAGACTCGGGGGACATAACCAGCTTTATGCGCGAAAAAGAGGAGGCCTGGCTTTTACGCTAATATGATGCATACATGCCAGCGATTCTGGCAGCTGAAGCTGTTTAGCATTGATAAAGTAGGGGACAGGATGTTCTCCTGTTCTTAAGAAAATGCCAGGAAGCAGAAACAACTTGTTTGTGTGTTTTGTGCTGTGAATTTGAATCTAGTTTGCAAATTGCAATATCTCCTGTTCAAATTCCTGAATGAATGCCGTGTGCTAACGAAACAGACAGGGCTCTCCAGGGCTAAACTTGTTGTGGTTTTGATGGATTGGAGTGTTTTAAAGCTGTCCGAAGATGGAGTTCAATATTGTTCGAATTTATTGGTGTATCAACACAGTGTTTTAGCTTCAGAAAGAGCCTCTGTGTGTTTTGCAGCACTTTTATATTAGGATTAATCACTTTTGTTGTTGACGTTGTTTCGGATAAAAGTGTCTGCTAAATCTGAAGTAACTTTTCACTGTCTTCTGATGAACAGCTGTTTTTAACTGATGTCTAAGGTTTACAAAGGTCGGAGTCTCTCTTTAAAACTTGAGGTTATGGCCATTGTGTTATAGATACATTCCATTGCTTTTTTTTTTTTTGTTAAAACTAATGGTTGTGAACAAATATTCCATCATTTTGAAGTTTCCTATTGCGTCTACCGTGGGAGCCCCTTAGTAGCTTTGTGGAACTGAAATTTTTCATCAGCCAGAAACAGCAGAGCGGTGGTCAAAATTTACTGTTCAGGAAATTAAAACCAGGTTCATTTGAGAGCAATGATTTTTCACTGTAACATAAGATTGGTATCTTTAATTTAATGCACTGTCTTATTGTAGTTAAGTTAGCTCTGGTGAATACTTTAGCTAATTGCTTTTGGTTTGCTGCTGTTTTCAGAACAGTCAAGGATATTCATCGAAGGACTTGTCAAATTAAGTTGGGAAGAGGAAAATAACATCAAACCTTTGGAAACACAATATCCCTAATGAGAGAGAGAAACGAAAGGGAGGTAAAGAATATGACAATTAGACAACAATCTATAAGACTGTGTTAGATATGGGTGATTCATTAAAAGAAAAAAAATAAATGAATATAAATTCCAAATCACATGTCTCAAAATAAAATAAAATAAAATAGGTAAGAAAGTAAATAAATGCATAAATGGAGCAGAACAGTAAAAAAAAAAAATATATATATATATATATATATATATGTATATGTAGTGGTGCAATAGAATGAAAAAACAATATAATACAATATAATAATCATCCCATGTTTCTCTAATTGAAGAATAACCCAAGTACTGTACCTTTAAATTCAAATCACATCACAGCAATGACTCTTAAGTGTATTAGAATAGCAGAATGTTTGAATTAGCTAAACTAGCATCCGTGCTTCTTTGAAATTTGATCTTAAAACACTACTTAGGTAATTGGAGACACAGAGAGCTAGACAGACAGAGGAAACACAGTTAGATCATAAATGACAAAGGGGTGAAAGTATTGTAGAGGTCTCCATTCCCCCCAGGACCCCCCATCAGTTATAGGCCTGTGGGACGCCCGTCCAGAGCTCAGACTAATTTTACCATCCAAAAGTGTGATCGCTGTTCTCCTGCATGCGCTGACACTGGGCTGCTCAGAGGGGGAATAGTCTTTCACTATGAAGTGGTGTGTATCCTTTTAAATGTGGTTTACACAGCGGCTGTGTGCTTTGATCTTAGAGTCATTAGTGCGTGTGTGATGGATTTCATACTGAATGTCACCCTCAGCTGTTCAACAGGCTGTTAAAGACTTCAGTTAGTCTATCTGTCTATCTATCTATCTATCTATCTACAGTATTTCACAAAAACGAGTACACTCTTCACATTTCAGCAATCATTTTAGTATATCTTCTCAAGGGACAATACTATAGAAGTGAAACTTATATTTTAGAGTAGTTATTGTGCAGCTTGTATAGCAGTATAGATTTACTGTCCTCTGAAAATAACTCAACATACTGTCATTATTGTCAACATAGCTGGCAACAAACGAGGCTTTACACTCCACTCTGTTCTAGGTTCACCAAAGCCAGAGGATGATAATGTCAGCATGTTCTTCTGCGGTCAACATGTGACTCTTGTTCTTTGTGAGCCTCTGAAACAAACTTAAAAGCTTCCTGCTGGGCCACACAAAAACACACATGCAGCCACGCATGTGTACAAAGTAGGACCACAGATGACATCACATGCCTCAACAATGCAATCCAAACAAATATACATGTCCTGTTCTTGTGTATGTAGATTCACAGAGACATATGGACACATCTAAAATGCTATTAAGAGGAAGGTAGGGACAGCTAGATGCTGCTTGAAGTCTTTTTGGACACATAAGAGTGTAATGAACAGAAATGACCTTCCTTGGCCTAATGTGAGTTAGGAAAGAATCGACTGTCATACATTTTGGGCCTGATTAACAGATGGAAAGCAGATGCAAGGCTAAATTAATGACATACAGCAGCAAAGGATGAGAACATGCGTTATTTGATTTAACCCATCAGTTATTTTATCAAAGAGAGATTTTATATTCTTTGGCCAATGCTAGCTTTTAAGCCGAGTCACCTTCAAGACCATTTCTTTTCATGCATTCATGAATTTCCTGTGTCATTTAATATGTAACTATGAAGTGATTTTGATGAAGTAATGTGATTGTGGAATTTATTATGCAGGGGGGAAAATGTGTTCTTTATAACTACATCATACATTTATTATATCATATTTGTAGATCATAGAATGAACAAAATGTAATTAGATTTCATTATATTCTGTATATTTTTATATTATAGTTGTTGGGAAATTGTGTACTTCCACCTTTCGTCTGTTCACATTATACAGTTGAAGACAAAATTATTAGCCCCTGATGATAATATTTAATTATTTTTCAAATAACTCCCAAGTGTTGTTTAACAGAAAGATGATTTTATCAACACAGCATTTTTAAACATAATACTTTATTCAGAAAGCTTTTAGTGTTTGTAATACAAATAGAAATAAATGTATAACCAAGAATTTTAAAAGGTCTACTGGTCAAAATTATTCTATTAATTAATCTTTCAAGCTCCTCCAGATTTGTTGGTCTTCTTGCACAAACTCTGGACTTTAGTGTGCCCCACAGATTTCTATTGGATTCAAGTCTGGGCTTTGTGCAGGCCAGTCAAGTACACTCACTTTGCTCATTTGGAGGTATTTCTTCACCAGAAGTGAGGTATGCTTTGGGTCGTTATCATGCTGGAAGACAAAATGTCGACCCAAACCCAGTTTTCTTGCAGACTGTCTGAGGTTGTCTTCAAAATCTTTCTTTTTCATGTTTCCTTCAACCCTGACGAGATTCCCAGTTCCAAATGCACTGAAACATCCCCACAGCATTATACTCCCACCACCATGTTTCACTGTGGGAACTGTGTTCTTGGGGTCCTCTCCCTTCTTTCTCCAAACATAGGCAACATTTCTATGGCCAAAAAGCTCTAGTTTTGTCTCATCTGACCAAAGAACACATTTCCAGTATGTATCACATTCCCCCAGGTTGTCCTTAGTAAACTTCATTCTAGCTTGGAGGTGTCTCTTCTTCAGAAGTGGAGTCTTTCTTGGTCTGTCTTCATTGAGACATCAATTCCAGACTTGGCTAGGTCATTCACTAGTGTCTTGGCAGTTGTTCTTGGGTCTTTAGAAACCTCTCTTAGTAGTTTTCTTTCCAAAGTTTTTGAAATCTTTCGCTTCCTGCCTCTGCCCGTCTTGTTCTCCACTGTGTTGGTCTCTTTAAACTTCTTGATAATGCATCTCACTGCAAATCTTGACACTTGAAAATGCTTTGATAAATGTGTGTATGGTTCTCCATCTTTATGAGCATTAAAAATTCTTTCTCTCAAGTCCAATCTACTTTCTTTTGTCTTTGCCATGATGACAGTGCATATTATTTACAGTTGTTTCGCAAGATACTAATCCTCAGCTTAAAGAGCAATTTAAATGCTTAACTAGGTTAATTAGGTTAATCCGGCAAATTAGGTTAATTTGGCAAGTCATTGGACAAGAGTGGTTTGTTCTATAGCTAATCAAACTAATAATTTCTTAAGGGGGCTAATAATATTGACCTTAGCAGTTTTTTATTTATTTATTTTTTAATTCTTTTATTCAAACAACAATAAGAAATCAGACATTCTCTAGAAGAAAAATATAATAGGAAATAATGTGAAAACATTCTCTTGCTCTGTTAAACATCACACATCAAAAAATGTAAAATTTCACAGGGGGGCTAATAATTTTGTCTTCAACTGTATATATAAAAAATACTATGCTTCATAGTTTGTAAATTACAGTAGAATACTTTATAAATGTATGGATCTCTTGAGTATCCATTTTGTTTGTTCATTTGTAATTATTCAACCACAAGAGGGCCAGAATTTGCATGGCTTAGTTTTACAATCCCATCTAAATTGGCTAATTTCTAAAATATAAATATGACCATGTCCAGTTAACAATGAATATGAAATTACTGACATCACCATAAAGAAGTACTGTAGGTATTATAAAAGCAGCTGTATATTCAACATGCCTTGATAATGATCGCATAAGATGTATTCCAGTGATGGTTTTATTTGGTGTACTCATGATTTGCAGTAGCTATACAATTACTGTACATCTGGATTTATCCCAGTGGGATGTGACTGCAGGGAGTCATGAACCAACCTCTGATCTGAAACAAATGGCAAAAAGCTTGTATTAAATTGACTTTAAGAAGCTTTCAATTATACAGTGATGAAAATTTTAGATTTGCCTTTCAAAGCAATTTTAACAAACTGCACTAAAACTACAGTTATAATTTAGTTTAGACCCCCAGGAAAATGCCACTGAGAGGAAATTCACAAATGTCTATAAAGAACAACCATGAAAGGCTTGTTTTTTCCCTGTCCGCTCACATGGCTTAAATAAGATCGGATATCTACTAAGATCAGATGAGGACAGCAAATTAACACCTTTAAACAGATGTTCTGAAACTTAATTTTAACCCAAATGCAGTTGGGCTACTTTTGGGCTAGTTTTCAGCAGCAATTGGTCAGGTTTTGTTGTGAAAACCTTTAGGTTTCGTAAAGTCCTGGCCACCTGCATAATTTCTGATTGAAAACTTTCAGTGTAAGCAATATAAAGAACATTAGTGCTTGTATTTCCGCAATGAGGAATTCAGGTTGCTCTGTGTATCACTTATCTAAACCACTATAATGGCTGGGTTGGTTAGCTTTTCGAAGCAAATCATTGCCATATGACACAGTGGCCGTATCGTTGCAAGGTGGGTAGCTTTAGGTGCAGGGTATAAAGTTTCATCGCTGTTATTGAGTATTCAACCGAAGGTTCACATGTGTGTCTGTTTAAACAATGACCCTGTCATCAAGGGCTGACCGATGCGTAACTCTCTCAGTTAGACTCGCTGGAAACAGCTTGATTTAGCATGACTTAAAATAATAATCCAGTGTACAGAAGAACAGTTAAATCTCTCTCACAGTTAAAAGTGCTGTATATAATTTTTTGGGCTGTTCTAAAGCATACAGATACCATAGATATTTAGGAAACATGTTCACATACTTGTTTTTCCAAAAAAAAAAAAAAAAAACGTGTTACAGACATTTATTTTACCTTGAAATGTGTGTTCCATTTCAGAATGGTTGCCTGGGTTGCCAGTTGGTGGAAAACACAGTGTACAGTATTGCAGCCATGGAAGCTAACAAACTTCTATCAAACTTAAAAAGCCTTAACATTCATCTAAAAAGATCTATAAAAAGAGCCATATTAAAACACGTATAAATAGGCTTATCGTTTTTTTTAAGTGTCAGTTTCCACAATCTGGCAACCTTCATCAAGTCTGCGTGCAGTACCTATAAAAGTTCATTTCTGCCACTGAATTAAAAAAAGGTTATTGTGACTTTTTTCTTTTTTTCTCAAACTTGCGTGATGCAAACTCACAATTTTGACTTTTTTCCCCTCAAGAATTGTGAAATATAAATTCGCAGTTGTGAGTTATAAACTCATAATTGTGAAAAATAAACTCACAATATTGACTTTTTTTCTCGCAAATGTGAGTTTGTATCTTGCAATTCTGACTTTTTTTCTCACAATTGTGTTTATATCTCAGAATTCTGACTTTTTTCTCGCAATTCTGACTTTTTTCTCAAAACTGTGAGATATAAAGTCTAAAAACTCAAGTTTATCTCACAATTCTGACTTAACTCATAATAGCTGAGAAATCCTGAGAATAAAAGTCACAATTGCACTCGCAATTCTGAAATAGTCATACTTGTGAGTTTATATAGCGATTATGACTTTATTTTTTCAGAATTTAAAGGTTATGTTTTGCAATTCTGACTTTATAACTTGAAATTGTGTTGATATCACACAATTCTGAGAAAAAAGTCACAATTGCGTGATACAAACTCGCAATTCTGAAATAAAGTCATAATTGTATGTTTATAGTATGTTTTATCTCGAAATTCAGGCATTATTTCTAGCAATTCTGACTATATTTCTCAGAATTGCGAGTTCATGTCTTATAATTCTGACTTTATAACTTGAAATTGTGAGTTTATATCCAAATTCTGAGAAAAAAGTTAGAATTGTGAGTTTGTATCATACAATTCAGCCTTTTTTTTTTAGAATTGTGTGGTAAAAAGTCACAATTAAACTATTTTTATTCCGTCAATATTACATACTGCACCTTTAAACTTTTAAACGGTTGCAAAGTTGTGGTTAGGTCTTTGTGGTTGCTAGAGAGATGTGAGTAGTTGTTAGAATGTTCAGGATGAACCCTGGTGTTTTATTGGTCAAAAGAGCCCAACTTTGTTAGTTGTTCTGGTAGATTACTAAGAGTATAAATGATACTTGCCGTAACAAAAAACACTAATGCCACTGGATCTGTCTGTCTGTACTTTAAGAGGTTTGGAATTGTGCAGGGAGAATCTGTGTGTCTCTGTTTAAGAAAATGAGAAGGTGATTTTGAATGGCCACAGCTTTAGGTAAAAAAATAAACTAAAGCAAGAGACAAATAAATAGCCAAACAAGGAGCGGAACAAAGAGAGGAGAAGTAAAACTCTATTCTCTCAGTTTCTCAATGACTTTATGCTCTACATAAGAGCAGATCCTAGTGTTTGCTGATTGCTTTCACATGCCGCTAAACACACACAGACTGTAGCAATGGGGAGCAGACTTTCAATGTGTGCCTGTACATATGAATGTGCCTATTAAGAGAGGTCTCTGAGACTCTATTAATCTCGCACTATGTCGCAGGCAGCTTGGACGTCTGTTGGCTTCATCTGTTTTGACCTACTGGGATGAAAGAATGTGCTTGCTTTATTTGGAGACTTGAATGAGAGAAATTTAGCAGTTTTCTTATCTGGAGCAGCTAAGGCATGTAGGACTTGTCTAAATGAATTAACCTGTTGTTTGACACTAGGATTTTGATTGCTTAAATTATGACTCGTTGTTTCTCACATTAAGAAAATAAAGTGCAGTGGTTTTGTTTTACAGTCAGCATCAGGTTGACGAAGGAAACTGAAATATTTAATAAATTAATATGACTCTATTTGTTGCCGTTTAAAAAGCAAAGACTTGCATAGCTAGTGTTGTAGCACTTTAGTGGGATGAAAGAAAGAAATTGATCTGTGAGTTCAAATCACACATTCATTTTCCTTCAAATGGAGACAGACTATGGACCTGGAATAAAAACAGGCAGCAATTTGTAAGGCAATACAGAGGTCAATTTTACCTCATCATTACTGTTCCCCACTAAAGAGTGCAACGTCATTAATAATAATAGATCTTCCAGGCAGTGAAAGAATTCTTGAATAATGCTTGATGAATAGCTTTTTTATGTAACGTCACTTTGCCTTTTATTCAAAGTCATTTTATTCAAATAAAAAACAAGAACATAATGCTCTTTGGAAACTATTAATACATTTAATGCATTTTACTTTTCCTGCAAATCTGAAATAGAATGTATGCATGTAGCGGTCAACCTTCAAGAAGCTAAGAAACATAGACTAGTATTAGTTTGAACATGTTTGAACGTTAGACATGAATCAACACTTTGTTTGTAGTTTGTTTAAAACTGGAGATGCAGTTGGGGTCAAAAGTTTACGTACACATTCTTTTACCAAAATAAAAGGGATCATGCAAAATGCATGTTATTTTTTATTTGGAACTGACCTGAATAAGATATTTCACAGAAAAGATGTTTACATATAGTCCACAAGAGAAAATAATAGTTGAATTTATAAAAATGACCCCGTTCAATAGTTTACATACACTTGATTCTTAATACTGTGTTGTTACCTGAATGATCCACAGCTGTGTTTTTTTGTTTAGTGATAGTTGTTCATGAGTCCCTTGTTTGTCCTGAACAGTTAACCTGCCTGCTGTTCTTTAGAAAAATCCTTCAGGTCCCACAAATTCTTTGGTTTTTCAGCATTTTTGTGTATTTTTGAGATCCATTTTTTCAAACTAAGAACAGCTGAGAGACTCCTATGCTATAATAACTATTACAAAAGGTTTGAATGCTCACTGATGCTCCAGAAGGAAAAACGGTTCATTAAAAGCCAGGGGTGTAAACTTTTGAACAGAATGAAGATGTGTAAATTTTTCTTATTATGCCTTTAGTACTGCCCTTCGGAAGCTATGCGTACATGTTCCCCAGAAGACAAAATAAAGTAAATTTACACTGCAAATTCAAAATGTTTTCACCCCCAGCTCCTAATGCATTGTGTTTCCTTCTGAAGCATCAATGAGCATTTGAACCTTCTGTAGTAGTTGCATATTAGCCCCTCAGTTGTCCTCAGTGTGAAAAGATGGATCTCAAAATCATACAGTCATTGTTGGAAAGGGTTCAAATACACAAAAATGCTGAAAAACCAAAGAATTTGTAGGACCTGAAGGATTTTTCTGAAGAACAGCAGGCAGTTTAACTGTTCAGGACAAACAAGGGACCCATGAAGAACTATCACTAAATAAAAAAACACAGCTGTGGATCATTCAGGTAACAACACAAGAAATAAGTTTATATAAACTTTTGAACAGGGTCATTTTTCTAAATTCAAATATTATTTTCTCTTGTGGACTATATGTAAACATCTTTTCTGTGAAATATCTTATTCAGGTCAGTTCTGTGGATCTTTAAAAAGTTGAAAAAGTGAACGTATGTGAACTTTATAATGAGTTCCTTTTTTAACTAAATGTAACTATTATTTGTCTTGTTGACTATATGTAACGTCTTTTATGTGAAATATCTTTCATAAATACCTAACATGCATTTTGCATGATCCCTCTTATTTTGGTAAACATTTTGCAGATTCTGCAAGGTGTACAGTATGTAAACTTTCGACCTCAGCTGTACATACTATACTAATCTGAAGTGGTTGGTGAATTACTCTTCATTTTTGCAATAGCTGAACCTATAAAATGTGGGTTACAGTATGCACATCATATGTGGAGCTCATTAGCACTGCTGTATGCTGTATTGGAGAAACATTTCTTAAAAAGTTCAATAAGAAAACAACATTGTAACTACTTAAGTGTTTTTTTCTCATAGAGGGCAGACCATAAGCCATGTGGACTGCATATGTTATGCATGTGATAGTTGAAAAAATTAATCTCTGTGGCCTTTGTTCCCAGGATTATTCCTTACCTAATGTCTCTTATATATGAGGAATTGCAACGGATTTCTCCTGATTCATAGTGCAATTACATTTTTCGTTCCCCATTCAGGGTGTTCCAGCTATCTCACAAACCCTTTTTTTCTCTAATGGATTGTATTTTAGAGGAATGACTGAATATGTGGTTAACATCATTTTGTATTTGTTGTCAGGCACCATATGAACCAAAGAACTTTTATTCACTTCATATCAGCATTTCCAAAACTCATTTCACGTTGTGAATAGTTGGTTTGGTGAGTAATGCTAATGGATTTTTTTTTAAATCCATCTTATTTATTTTGGCCACCACAGCTTTCTTTTTCTCAAAAAACAACCTCAAGTTTCTCATCAAAAAGATCACAATAACAAGTAAATGAAACAAAATGAAAAACAACATATTGCTTTGTCCTTGTGACCTTTTTCCTTCTGTATCTCAGATGTTACCTCAGAAAACTCATTACTTTGGTAACGAGAGACCAAATATCCTGTAGCGCTTCATTATGGAATTGGTACCAACAATAAGAAGTCTCATTTTTACACGAGTCACTTCAAAGCTGTAATTTTTTTCAGTATTAAAATACTTTCTATCCCAGCTCGATATGCAGAGATGACTATAAATATGCAATTTGTATAATGTGAGCAGGGTCATACATTTTGCATGTGTTAAAATATTGTTCCTCCAGTTCTCAAATCTCATTTGCGTTTGCAAAAAGTACATTGTTTTGTGATCTGTGACAAGAGGCAAAAGCCATTGATTTTTCAAGCCATTCATGTCAAATCTCACACAATATGTCTAGAAGCTTAAGATTTTAATTTGTGCAAATGGAATTTGAAAGAGGAAGAAAAATTAGCGAATAGCCACTTACATTTTGGTGTCTTCCAAAGTGCTTTTATCCTTTTGGAGCAGTGTGAACATTCTTCAAACAATTTTCTTTTGTGTTTTACCCTCCTAAAACACAAAATAACCTAAAGAATACCTAAAGAATGTTATACAGGTTTGGATGGCATCAAGGTGTGTAAATGACTATACTACCCTCCTACAGCACATAGTTTAACTGTAAGTATAGCTTTTCTTAGTGATTTTACAGTTCTTTGAATAATTTCCATGAAGCATAGCCTTTTTAAATTTGCATAGAGATTTAAAGATGAAATTTTATGCATTTAAATATATTCTACATCTCACATACCACAGACATGTAAATTATATATCATATTTTTCACTCCATTGGAGAACTGTGGCCCTTTCCATTAAGCGTAGGATGAAGTGAACCATTTGGCTGCTTAATGCCAATGGAGCTAAAAGTAGATTCGAGGCATCATGATCTAACGAAGCCATCTGTAACAGCGAGGCACAGCGCTCATATCTCAGAGCTGTCCTTTGGCTGTCTAACACAGCTCGTTATTGTTTGTATATACGCTACTGTATGTTTACGGCCTGTGATCACACAAGCACAGCTGCCAAGGTACACCAGTGATGTCCAGATGGCTCAGGCTGTCTTACTCGTGCAGACTGACTGTCATACGCCATGTGTGAAACTGAGGGATGCTTGTTCTTCCTTTTTCTCAAGGGAAAGGGTGATTTTTAGACAGTTGAACTTTATTTTCATGATTTTATGATGATGTAGTGACATAGAATATATGGAACATTGTTTAGCAGGAAGATTTTGTCTAGCCCCTGCCTGTTTATTTTCTCTCATATGTGTGAAACTGTTTTTACAATAATATTAAAAAGAAGCCAAAACTGCACACTTGCTTTATCCAGGGTTCGCACAGATAGTGTAAAATGAAATTCCAGGACTTTCAAGGACTTTTTGAGCACTGCTTTTTTGATTTTCAAGGGCTTTAAATATGGATCTCACTTATGGTTTGATGTTTTCCACTGTTTCAAAAAAAAAAAAAAAAATATATATATATATATATATATATATATATATATATATATATATCAGAGAAAAAGATTGACGAAACGGCTCCGAAATCCTGATCTGAAAACAAATGATTCATGATACTACCACAAATCATTCAGTTCGTGGAAAGATTCAGACTACACACTCTGAATCAAATGATTTGCGATACTTGAAGTTTTGATCTAAGTAAAATGATTTGCGATTAGCAAATTTTCATTCCAAGTCAAATGATTCGTGAACCCGCTCCAAAGTCCTGATCTGAATCAAATGATTTGCAATATGTGAAGTTCCAATCTAAATCAAATGATTTGCGATACATGATTTGAAGTCCCGATCTGAATCTAATGATTCACAATACGCAAGTTTAAAATCTTAGTCAAATGATTTGTGAACCCTGCTTCGAAGTCCCTATCTAAATCAAATGATTCGCGCTTTGCGTTCCGAGGTTCTGATCTGAATAATAATTAGCGAATCATCATTTCGGATCAGGACTCGGAGCAAGAATCACAAATCATTTCACATAATTTTTTAAAAACCTGCTCTAAAGTTCCGATCTAAATCAAACGATTCACACTACTTGCTCTGAAGTCCCGATCTGAATCGAATGATTCGCACTAGCACTCCGAAGTCCTGATCTGAATCAAATGTTTTGCAATACATGAAGTTCCAATCTAAATCAAATGATTTGCAATGCATGATTTGAAGTCCCGATATGAATCAAATGATTCATAATACACACATTTCCAGTCTAAGTCAAATGATTTGTGAACCCCGCTTCAAAGTCCCAATTTAGATCAAATGATTTGAAGTCCCGATCTAAATCAAATGATTCACACTACACGCTCCAAAGTCCCTATCTAAATCAAATGATTCACGCTATGCGTTCCGTGGTTTTGATCTGAATAATGAATTGCGATTCATCATTTCGGATCAGGACTCCGAGCACAAATCACAAATCATTTCACAAATTTTTTTAAAAACCCACTCTAAAGTTTCGATCTAAATCAAATGATTCACACTACATACTCTGAAGTCCCGATCTGAATCGAATGAGTCACACTAACGCTACGAAGATCAAAGATTTGCAATACGCGATTTGAAGTCCTGATCTGAATAATGATTTGTGAACCATTATTTCAGATCAGGACTCGGAGCGCGAATCAAAAATCATTCAGTTCACGTCTGAAGTTCCGGGGCCCTGTTTTAACGATCTAAACGCAAAGTGCAAAGATCCACTTTTGATAATTTAACGACGGGAAAACGGTCCGTGTGCCCGGCCACATAGTCGAAATGGGTTGTCCCTATTCTCTTAATAAGTAAGGGGTGTTCTTTGGGCGTAACGTGCAATAAACCAATCAGAGTCTCATCTCCCATTCCCTTTAAGAGCGAGTTGCCCTCCTCAGTAAACTGAGGAGTTCAACGAGTGATGTTTTGCTGAAATGACCTGTTAAGTGGCCAGTCAATATTTAATTCGTCTGCATTGGATGCAGGCTTTCAAATAGCTCCATGCGAGGAGTCAGTTAATATATATGTCCATCATTACATTTTTATATTTATGTAGCCTACACAATAATATTGTTTTACATTGTAATCCTTTTGTTTTTAATATTTGGCATGTTTGTGTGATGCGCATCCCTGTGTGTAATAAGCAAAGTGAACGTGCATTATGGACCTGCCCAGAGGCGCATTATCTACCAATGCGCTCTTTAATTAACAAAAAAAAATATTGCGCCATTGACTTTAGACTTTAGACCAGGTTTGAGTTGGTCTATGGCGCAGTCTATTTTTTTTTTTATTTTTATTATTTTTTTAACGTGCCAACAATGCGCCCGAACACACCTCTTTTTTAGACCAGCACACCCATGGGTGCACAAACAGGCACAAATGCATTTGCTAATTAAACAACATGGCGCTGGACGGGAAAATGCGAACTGCGTCGGACTTAAACTAGCAAACACACTTGCGCTGCGCCACATTGCGTCGGATGTATGATAGGGCCCCCGGTCTGAATCAAATAATTCACACTACATGCTCTGAAATCCCGGTCTGAATTGAATGATTCGCTATAAGTGAAATTTTGACCTAAATCAAATGATTTCCAATCCAAGTCAAATGATTCGCAAACCTGCTCCCATGTCCCGATCTAAATCAAATAATCTGCATTACGCACTCCGAAGTCCTGACCTGAATCAATTTTTTTTGCGATACGCGAAGTTCTAATCTAAATCAAATGATTCGAGATACATGATTTAAAGTCTCAATCTGAATCAAATAATTCTCTGTTAGCAAATTTCCAGCCTAAGTAAATGATTTGTGAACCCACTTCAAAATCCCAGTCTAAATCAAACAATTCAAAGTCCCGATCTAAATAAAATGATTTGCGATACACGCTCCAAAATCCTTATCTAAATCAGATGATTCAAACTGCTGATTGTGCATTGACAGACTCATTAAAATGAACCGAGTCATGAGAGTCGTTTGTTAGCGAATCGAATAAACAAACATGTTAATTGTTTTCGTGCAGAAAAACTGTAGTGCAAATTAACGAGATGAAACACGACCAAACTGTTGTCCAGACTGTTGTCAGCAGCGACTGTCTTTTACGTTATTGTCAAAAAAACTTTAATTTTGTAATATTTGCAACCATTTTGTACAGTCTGGAGTACTGGATGTTCTTAATGTACCTTTACTGCTAAGCATTATCCAGTTACCCCCTGCTGATAGATGCTGTAAGTACACTATTAAATCCCATTTGTTTCTAAACGTTTATTTTAAAGAAATTAACTTTATTTGGTGCCTCTCAAATTTTCAGAAATGATGACTGGACATACCTGCTCCCTCAACAAAGCTTAAAAACAGTCAGTGACATACAGCATAAATCCTCTGTGTTCTATCTTAAACCCCTATAAGGAGTCAGTTTACTTCTCTTTTCCTTTTACACTTCATTTCTTGCTTTATTAAACTCACTCACAGCATTTCCTTCCCCAAACTTACCAAATTACTGCACCGGCACAGGAATAACTCAGTCCCTGTTCCCATGGTAGCCGTAACACACAAGCTTGCAGGTTGTTAACAGCCATTTTAGTGACCAACCCACCTTGTTTTACGGGGTCTCAGATTTTTCACATGCACTCTGTGGTGCGGATTATGTTCAACACTACACTGCTAATGCGTGCCTGCAGATATGGGGACTAGCTTTTACTGGGCATTAGATTTCTTGTCCGGAACTAGAAATGTCTGTTCTCTAAAGACAAAACACAAGTGACAACAATGCTTTCTCCAGATCTAAAATCATATATTTTTAAACTTATTTTCAGATTATTACTTTATAAGTAATTTTTATATAAATCCATTTGGCCACACGTTCTCAGTCATACACAAACACACGCTGTTTAACATTAAAAAACACTTTCAAACACAGCAGACCTTTTGACATTTCACTTATTTGACAAAATGATGGAGAAGAGGCAAGGTTTGTTTATGTGTTCGACCAATCGTAAGACCATCAACTGTGTTTATTTGTTTTTAATCACCATATGTGTTTACAGTGCCTTTGTGCTGTACTCAGAGCGTAATTGCTAAAATGTGTACTTATGCACTGTTCATTATGATTTGCCTTTGATAGTATGGCGACGTGTCCCCACCAGCTTTTTGTTTGTGTTATGGTTCTTTTTTATAAATGATATAAAACTTCAAAAGAAAAGCTTGACTGGATTTAATCAGTGTAATAAAGTTTTTTTCTTATTTTTACCAGTAACATAGGGGGGTAAAAACACAAGGGTGGAATTAATTAGTGACTGTGAAGGCAAAGAAATTGTAACCCCAGTAAATCGTGAGCACACGAGTGGCTGAGTGGCCGTAAATTTGTTTAAGCAGTCATATGGAGTCACATTGCAGTTGTATCAAGCTATTTGTTGTGGGATAAGTGCACTGAAACATATTGATTGTATACTTGAAGTCTAAAAGTACATTTTTAACAAGTTTACATAGATAATAGGTTTAAAAGAATATTTTGCAAACTGTAATGGATCCTATATATATATATATATATATATATATATATACTCTGCTTAATATTTATGTGGCAACTGAATTCCACATAAATGTTAATTACCAAGAAATATTTTCAGAATTCTGAAAATATTAAATGATAAAAAATTAAATAATAATAATAAATAAATAATTTATATATATATATATATATATATATATATATATATATATATATAATTTTTCTTTCTGGAGCATCAGTGAGCTTATAATAGTTGCATACGAGTCCATTAGTTGTCCTTAGTGTAAAAAGATCGATTTCAAAATCATGCAGTCATTGTTTGAAATAAAAAGGGATTTGTAGGACCTGAAGGATTTTGCTGAAAAACAGCAGGTAGTTTAACTATTTAGAACAAACAAGGGACTCATGAACAACTATCACTAAACAAAAACACAGCTGTGGATCATTCAGGTAACAACACAGTTTTAAGAATCAAGGGGATGTAAACTTTTGAACGGGGTCATTTATATAAGCTCGACTTTTATTTTCTCCTGTGGACTGTATGTAAACATCTTTTATGTGAAATATCTTATTCAGTTCAGTACTAAATAAAATATAACATGCAATTTGTATGATCCCTCTTACTTTGCTAAAAGAATTTTGCAGATTCTGCAAGGTTTATGTAAACCTTTGACTTCAACTGTATATCACATTTATATCATATGTTTTGTCTCATTCTACTTCCATCTTGCATCGTAAAATCTTTCATAATGAATTGTTTGTTGGTTTTTCATTTACTCATTATACATTGTGGCATTTAAAGATTTCTGGAATGAGGCCATAAATCCTAACTGAACCCCAAAAATTTAAGTGTGAAGTAGTAAAAGCAGTGATATTTTATTACCTTCGACAAAATGCATTGGCATCTTATGAGAGCATTTGTCATGCTAATGGTCTTCCAAGTCGAGCTCTCCCAGGCTGTGCTTATACGGCCAATAAAGTCAGCTTTGCTGTGAGATAAGCTTGAAATGAGACTATTTTTACACTCCAGGGTCTGTGAAACACACGGTGTGTGCCCACCTAAAGCAGGTGCGAGTGTGACCTCCAGATCATTCCCCCTCCAGAACAGCCATTGTTCGATCTCACCTCAGAACCCCATCACCTCATTCAGCCTTAAACCTTCTGCATATTGAGCAGTAATGATCCACACTGGGGCTCAGTCTCAATAAAGATAGTTTTGTGGGGTGAGGTCAAAAGCAATATAATATTAGATTTGATGAAGGTCATCATGATCTTTAATGTTTTTGATTTGTCCCTTTATTACCACTATAATGTCCTTCTATGCTTTCTTTTGTATCTCGTTCTCGTTTTCCACTTATTGCCATGCGCAATATCAGCAACAGCACCACAAAACCATTCGATCCAATGTTAATGTGTGACTTGAGTATTAGCCTAATGCTTTTAACAGCAGCGTAACAGCACAAGCACCAACCGAACAGGCAGCCGTTGTTCACAAACAGCTCAATGTTAAAACCAGGGAAATTTAGCAATCTAAGCATGTAATTTAATATGACCAAACTGATTTAAGGAGCCGTTTGACCAGCCTGAAATGAATCCCTGCGGGCGTTTGAACGGCTGTGAAATCAACAGTTGCTGCTGCAGATTTTAGCACGTCTTAAGCAGAGAGTTAAACCAAGGCCTGGTGTGGAACCACAAGATTACTCCATCCCAAACACATGGCCGGTGTGCGGTCAGAGGATTAGGTAAATGCTCACCAGTACTGCTATAGGAGACACTGAGGGCTTTAACTGAGGTTATAGATGTGATCCAAGTAAATGATAAGTTATGCTGTGTAAGTGGTAAATGACTATGTTTCAGTATCACGGATTTGATTGTTTGTAAAGCAACTAAATGCACTTTATGCTTAGATTAGATATATTTACCATAATGTTTTCTATGTGTCATTTTGCCCACTTTTTTTAAGTTCATGCTTTAACACAAAATAGAAAAAAAAGAAATATTAAATAAAAGTGAATTCCTTAATTTTATTTACATACTATATATTACTATACTATTATACATACTATATATTTGTGTATATTTATTATGTATATATAAACAAACACACATGCATGTATATATTAAGGAAAATATTTTAGATTTATATTTAAAATATTTATATTTATTTATAATCAATATATAATCAATAACTTGTATACAGGTATAAATATATATACATATAAATATTTTGTTTTAATATATACATGCATGTGTGTGTATTTATATGTACATAATAAATATACAAAGTAAACACACATGTAGTATGTAAACAGAAACTTATTTTGAATGTGATTATGTAATAATAATGATTTGACAGCCCTTATATATATATATATATATATAGTGATTTTAAGAAAACTCAGGAGAAACACAAAAAATTATATTAAAACTCAGTTTTGTGAGAATTATGAGATTAAAATTCTTAATTTCAAAATATAAACTCAAAACTGCAAGAAAAAGAGTTACGAGATTTAAACTTCAAAATGCGCCTATAAACAAAATTACAGGATATAAACTTCAAACTTCAAAATCAAGAGATATATACTCTTAAGATAAATTCTAGACAATCTTAAGATGAAAATTCAGTTTCAGAAAATTCTGATATGAACACGCAAATCCACAGCTGTGAGGAAAAGTTAGTTAGTGAGATTAAAAAGTAATAATTACCTTGTTTATTTTTATTTAATGGCAGTAACACAATTTAGGAGATTTGGAATTCAGAGAAAATAGTCAGAATTGTGAAAAATATAGCAAAATGTTAACTATCGATTGCAGGTTTATAAATTGCATTTAAGAGGTATAAACTTTTCAAATAAATTCTAGATCATTTTAAGAAGAAAAGTCAGAATTCTGAGATATAAACTCACAAGTTCACTGTTGTGAGGAAAAGTCCAAACTGTGAGATAAAAAGTCATAATTACTTTGTTTATTTTTTTATTTCATGAAACACATTTTAGTAGATTTGGAAAAAGTCAGAATTGTGAGATTTAAATTCATAATTTAAAAATATATACTCAGCAACAGCAGAGAAATCAGAGAGAAAATTGTGAAATTTAAGCTTAGAATTGTGGGTATAAGCACAAAATTACAAGATATAAACTTCTGGTTAAAAAAAGTCAGAATTGCAAAATGCTAATTATCAGTGGTGAGTTTAGAGCTTGCAATTGAGAGATATAAACTCTTAAGATAAATTCTAGATCATTTTAAGATGAAATGTCAGAATTCTGTGATATAAACTTGCAAATTCGCAGTTGTGAGAAAAAAGTCAGAATTGTGAGATTAAAAAGTCAAATTTCATGGAAGAAACACAATTTAGTAGATTTGGAATTCAGAGAAAAAAGTCAAAATAGTGAGATTTAAATTCATAATTTCAAAATATAAACTTGCTATTGCGAGAAGAAAGTCAGAATTGCTAGATTTAAACAGAATTGTGAGGATAAACACAGAATTACAATATATGCTAATTATCATGTTTATATTTATGTTTTCATTTTATGGCAGAAATACAATTTTGGAGATTTAAAATTCAGAGAAAAAAAATCACAATTAGAATTGTGGGTAACAAAATTACAAGATATAAACTTGCAGTTCTGATTAAAAAAAAGTCAGAATCTAAACAGAGATATACATTTTTAGGATTAATTATAGACAATGTTAAGATGAAAAGTCTGAATTCTGAGATGTAAGCTCGCAAGTTTAAAGTTGTGTGGAAAAGTCAGAATTGTGAGGTAAAAAAGTTATAATTACCTTTTTATTTACGTTTATTTTTTATTTCCTGGCAGAAACATGAGTGTGTTTCATGATTTGTAATTCAGAGAAAAAAAAAATCTGAATGTTGAGAAAAAAAGAACTGTGTGCTTTAAACATTGTGAGTATAAATAGAGAATTTCAAGATATAAACTGGCAACTGTGAGAAAAAAGTCAGAATTGCACAATTTAAACATTGCGAGAATAAATACAGAATCACAAGATATAAACTTGCAGTTCTGAATAAACTCAGAATTGCAAAATGTTAACGATCAATTGCAAGTTTATAACTTACAATTGAGAGATATAAACTCTTAAGATAAATTCTAGACAATTTTAAGAAGAAAAATCAGAATTCTGAGATATAAAGTCATAATTACCTTATTTTTATTACATGAGACAAACGATTTAGGAGATTTGGACTTAAGAGAAAAAGTCAGAATACAGAATTACAAGATATAAACTTGTAGTTTTAATTATTGCACAATGTTAACTATTTATAAATTTTAGATCATTTTAAGAAGAAAAGTCAGAATTCTGAGATATGAACTTACAAATTTGCAATTGTGAGGAAAAGTCTATTGTAGGATATAACAAAAAGTCAGAATTACTTTGCTTATTTTTTATTTCATGGCAGAAACACAAGAGAAAAAAGTCTGAATTGTAAGATAATTGTGAGAAAGAAAATGAGACCATTCCTGTATTTTTACAAAGTATACCTGTGAGAATCTTACAATATACAGTACCTACTTTTATAAGAGAACTTAAAGGGCATCTGATGATGGATGAAGTATTAAATCACTTCATGAAATTGCCTCCA
The DNA here is from genome assembly GCA_033026305.1 of Cirrhinus molitorella. NCBI lineage: Eukaryota > Metazoa > Chordata > Actinopteri > Cypriniformes > Cyprinidae > Cirrhinus > Cirrhinus molitorella. The sequence continues at coordinate 9,422,215 of CM065127.1, read as the reverse complement.
TTCAGCAGCTCTATAGCAAGGAAAGTAACACATGGGTTGCCATGTTGTGGTAATGGTTTTACAGTAGCCAACTGTTTTTCACATTGAACACAGAAAGCACAACATGTCACATGGTATAACGATCAAATCAATCACATTTCGTGCACCCATAGTAATAAAATACAACATGCATTACATTGCATTAAATTGCACTTGCGCACAGACACAAAGTATTAATAGAGTGAGATTTAATAAAAGCTGAAAATCTATGGCGCCACCGGTAAATACCAGTCGGCTCAATATCACAAAAAGTGCATTACCTAACCATTATATTTTTCATGTCTCTCAATCCATAGGTTGCTTTTAAGGCCTTGTGTGCAATTTCTTGCATTGGGTGAGTAATGGGACGCTAAGTGAATGGAGTTTATATAAGGTCTCCAGTTCTATCTGTTGGCAGATGCAAAGACAGAAGACACCTTCCACCTGAGTCGCACCATCTGAAATGGAGGCCCGGCTTCTACAACAACAAACACACCACGACTAGATAGCGGTGGGATTCAGATTGATGTGATTTGCCTGATTGTTGCTGATTAAAACAATCACACCCAGAGACATTGTGATATAGGTGGAGACATGCTTTCGATTCTTATGTAAGTAGACTGTCTCGAGAGGGAGTGTAGATGTCATGGATGCCCCAAGCGTGATACTCTGCTTTGGTGATGGATCCATATACCTGAGTAGACTGAATGCACCATAAAAAAACGTTAATTATTGCAATTGATCTTAGACCCAAGAACTGCAATTGATCTTGTTACTTATTCTTCAACAAGCAGCTGTGAGAAATCAAAATTTCATTAATCATTTAAAAAGTTTTTGATGTATTATGAAAACATTTTGTAACTTTCAGAGCTCAGAAAGTTAAAAAAACATGATTTATTGTCAAATTAAACTGCAAAAAATGACTTCTGCAACTTTCTGACAGCAAGCAGGTGCACGTCTGTGTGTATTTATGCGTCAGCGTCGCCTGTTTGATGTTAAGAAACCTGGTCTGCTCAATCATGGACAGGTAATGAGAAAATATATGCTATTTTTCCTAAACACCAGGATACGATAAGAGAAAAATGTGGGAAAGTCTACCAAACCTTTGCTCTTCCTGGATGTTCGTGTGTTTTGAACACATGCTGCTCTACTTCTCTTAAATTTTCCAACATTAAAAAGGAAAACTACACTACTGTTAGAAAGTTCAGTCATTTTAAAATTATTTTTTTGAAAGGTATTAGTAGTTTTATTAAGCTAAAATGCATGTTAAATTGTAAAGTGGCATTTTTAATCTAAAAAAAACAAACATCTGTTTTAAATAATCCTTGTGTTTTTTAGTTTTTTTTTTTTTTCAGAGAATAATGAAATATATATGAATTCAAAAGTTTGGGATCAGTAAAAGTTTCTTATGCTCATCAGAGCTGTGTTTATTTGATCAAAAATACAGAAAAAAATGTTAATTATTATTATGATGTAAAATAAAGTTTTTCTATTTTAATATAATTTAAAATCTAATTTATTCCTGTGATCAAAGCTGAATTTTCAGCATCATTATTCTAGTATTCAGTGTCCTGTGATCCGTTTTTTTTCCAGGATTGTTTGATGAATAAAAAGTTAAAAAGAACAGCATTTATTAAAAGTAGAAATATTTTCTAATAAAATACACTACTGTTCAAAAGTTTGGGGTTAGTAAATTATTTTTTTTTTTTTAAAGCTTTTATTCAGCAAGGATGTGTTAAATTGATAAAAAAAAAGGTGATAGCGAAGACTTCTATTTTGAAAAATGCTGCTCTTTTTAACTTTTTATTCATCAAAGAATCCTGAAAAAAGTATCACAGGTTACGAAAAAATATTTGGCAGCACAGTTGCCAACATAGATAATCTAATAATAAATAATGAATCATGTGACACTGAAGACTGTAATGATGCTGAAAATTTAGATTTACATTCAGAAATAAACTACATTTCAAAATATTTCAGTTTATACTGAACAACAGACTTGGTGTAAGAAAATGATCAAATAATGTCAATAACAAAATTTAAAAAGTGTTGAGAATATTACTGATGTTGATCTTAATTGAACCTCTTTCAGTTTCTCTACTAAAAGTCTATTTGAGCTAGCAGCTAGCAAAGCGTCCACACACTCATATAGTGTGTAAGGTCCCATAACAGCTTAGTTCAATTAGCCTGCTCTTGACTAATCTAATGATTACGCTTATCATTAACTGGCCTGTCCAGTCTCATTCCTCACGGTTGCAAACGGTCAAGAGTAAAACATTAGCTTTAAATTCACAGAGGTGGTATGTGGATGTTATTAATGCAGTGAGTTTTTTTAGAGGGCAGCACAAGTGTGTTTACAGTAATGGCTCTGAAATGAGGCGGGTAACTGAGCTCTGTTTCCAGACGCTTTCCAGGTGTGAACCTCTGTGGAAGACAATTAAGTCATTAGTTCAATGTACCTGAACAGAGACCCACCACACGTTAACAGATTACACCATCCTACAGGGCTCTGCTGAATAGAAGTGTTTGCCAAATGCATAAAAAAAATAACTGGATGTAAATATTTCACTATAAGTAGCTTCCTTTGGTAAAAATATCAACAGGTAGCAACAGTAGCTCACCAAATGCAGCCATTTCATGTCAGTTTGGGGTTGTTAAAAAGTGTGATTTTTTTTGAATGTTTTTGATTTTTAGGGGTTTAAACGCATAGCACTGAAACGCAATTGTAATTTTTAAAGTGGCCAAGGGTCAGCAATCTCTATGTAAAACTAATTGTGTGGACCAAACGTAAGTCGTAAAGACTTGAAACTTGGAGGGATAGTTGTACTCCCACCGTCTACAATGTCACCCAAGGCTCAACCAACAGCCTCTACAATGCTCAAAAGAATTTTTGGGGTATTTCGCATTTTTTTTTAAAAACCTACTTTTACGAACTAGTCCTAGGTTTTTTTCCCGATCAGAACCTAGGCCTGCACTATTAATCGTTTGTAAACCGAAATCACGATTTGAAAGGGTGCGATTGTCAAATCGCAAGAGCTGCGATTATTTCGATTGACTATCAGATATGGTAACAAGCATATACAGCGTTTTTGACAGTTTTGACAGTTTGTTTCAAGTGCATATTACCTCTTCTTGCGTATACTATGTTTGATGCAAGTTTAACCAATAGGGGGCATTTTAACACTGTACTGACTGAACGAGCAAATAACGTTAATGCCATTTGGAAAAGATGAGCGGGAGCAGCGGCTCAACTTCCCAACAAAGTGTGTCTGCAGAAGAGCAAAGTTGTGCAGACGACTTGGCACCTAAATGCCTAATTTGCCGCATTGGGGAGTCGCTCTCTTAAAATTGCTTTTCAATGTACGTGCTTGTCTTACTTTCGGTTTCGTTTTAACTGTCGCGGGAAGCGCTTCGGCGGTGCTGAGTGTGCATTCTACAATTTGTTTTATTTATGTCTAAACAAAGACTTATGGCTTGAGGCTCACGAACACATCTGTAATTATGCATTGTTTTGTTTTGATATAAATTTGTTGTATTGCCACGTGATTTAGCAACTTTAATCAAACCACATCAAACCTGTAGCACTTTTAAGAAGTAGTAAAATCGCATTTTAAATCGCAAATCGCAATTTTGATTAGAAAAATCGCAATTAGATTTTTTCTCCAAATCATGCAGCCCTATCAGAACCAAACCAGCACAGGAAGATACTCTGGAGAGTGATAATCAATAATTATAATAATAAAAAAAATTTACTTCTGACTCTCCTTTGCAAAGGGACACCAAAACTTTTAGAAGAGGCAGGGGCGCCTTGAGATATCTTTGCCAAATTTACCGCGCATATGTAAGAGCTGAATCTGAGATTACATGAAAAGAGTCGTGGAGTTTGGTCACTCAGTGGCGCTATAAGAAGGAAAAACATAAAAACTAAAACTGGTACACATGCTCCTGGTCCAAAGTGCCACAAGTGGCTATAAGGACATAATTTACGCATTTCAAAAAACATGGCTGCCAAAGGCCGTGGAATTTATTACGTCACTTTATTTATATAGCGCTTTTAACAATACAGGTTGTGTCAAAGCTACTTTAAAGTATTAAATAGGACAATAGTGTGTCAATTACGCAAATGGACAGTAGTAAACAATCAATTGTCTGTAATTAGGCAATCGCCTATTAGAAAAGGTTAATAGAGGTCGATCTGAACGAAACTCGGCAGGCCTGTTTGACTCACGGCCCTAAAGGTCTGTGAGAAATTTGAAAGAAATCGGCCACTGGGTCAATAGCTGCATTTACATGGACCCTAGTAATCTGTAACTGTAAAGTAAACCGCATGGAATCTGATCTTTTACAATCAGATCTGAGCCACTTCAATATGTGGTTCTAAATCTGATACAGTTTCGCAATGCGACCTCAGTCTGAACAGTCAGATTGGAATTCATGCAACTTTTACATAATTCGATATCAACACACGTCACAATTGTGAGCTGGTGCGTACAACCGCAGTTTGTTGTACAAACAACAGTGGGAAACTATGTATATTCATGCAGTGTGTGCATGTCAAAAGATTAAATCCGGTCAGATGCTTGTGAAATAAACGCCCATATCAACCCGATCACTTCATTTAGCATTCATGTAAGAAATTAATTCCAAAGAAAGCAAAAAGTGTCCATATAAATGTACCTACACTGCAAAAAAATGCTTTTCTTACATTAGATTTTTTGTCTTGTTTCCAGCCACAAATCTACAAATTCTTAAATCAAGAAAGATTATTTTTCTTGTTTTAAGCAAATTATGGCTTAATTATGACTTATTTTTTCTGAAAACAAGACAATAATTTTTGCTTGTCTAGAAAATCCTTCTTGATTTAAGAATTTTTAGATATTTTGGCAGAAAACAAGACAAAACATCTAAGTAAGAAAAACATTTTTTTGCAGTGTAATGTCGCATTTCACTGGAGATCAATAATATTATTTAAAAAAAAAAAAAAAAAAAAAAAATATATATATATATATATATATATATATATATATATATTTATCCATTAGGAAGATATAACGAGGTCGTTTAGAAAAGGGGACTGTCCAAATATACCCAAAATCCTATAAAGCCTAAACGAAAACTCAAAACTTCACCAAACCTGGTGAGAACATGCAACAGGTGATTCTAAGCAAGCAACAGTTGCCGCTATAACAGTCATACACATTAAAAAAAACATGTATTTGCCCTGGATTTGCCTATTTTTTGTTATACCACTGATAGATCATTACAGGCTTGATAAAAATAAAATGTAATGTCTTTTTTCATATGTGTTTAAATGCCTTAAAGGTAATCGGTATATATTTAATCTTATTATTATTCATGTTAAAAACAGTTGCTTAATATTTTTTTGGAAACCTTTTTTCAAGATTCAGAATGAAAAGCATTTTTGAGTCTTTACTGTCACTTTTGATACATTTAATGTGTCCTTCCTTAATAAAAGTGTTCATTTCTTTTACGTGCATAATTTATCTAAATGCACTGTTCAAGGGTGTAACAGAACTACAACTGAAAAAACCCTAAAAATTTAAATCTCTTTACCATGTGTACTCCTAATGACTGTATTTGTAAACTCCACCAATGTCCCATGTCTCCTCATGATTAAGGAGAGATACCTCACCAGAATCATTACTGTCGTCCTCTGCCAGTGCTCTTTTACAGGGCCATTTATAAAGAAAACTAACAGGGATGATTACATTCGGACACTGACTATCAGGCTAATTTAAGGATGAGCGAGTCAGCGGAATCCAATACACATGTGTAAATGTTCTGTGGTGCTGATTTTAGGGACACTGATGTACATGCAAAAGCTGTTTCAGCTATGGAGAACACCAATCAGAGATACTTCCACTAGAAAAGAATGAGATGTATAATTCAGGCATATGTAAGATATATAAACATGCATTGCAGTAATAAATGTCTTGGTGATTGAGTAAGCAATACATCACAGCTCAACGCTGTATGGGACAAAACTGCTTTCATGAGCAAACTCTGTAGGGAAATTCCTAAATAGATGAAAAACAATGAGATGATGTAAACAATTCACAGCGGGAGTGAAACAATTTGTAATGGTAAAATTGTAATGTTGAAGTCTGATTGCAAGAGCATCGGGTGATTAATTTGTACAAGCTACTGTGCTGCAGAGTATTTGTAGTATATTGTGCTATTAAGATCACCCAGACAGCGTTCTGGATCTGGATATGGAATGGATGCTGCCCTGACAGTACATAACACTGATTCAGGCCAGTTGCTGGCACACTTATGAAATAAAATATGGCTTAACATTTTGCAGTATAGACAGATCTTTCATTAGTCATAAAGTCTTTACTTAGTCTTTGTATGCATTTATTTATACTTCTTTACACAAACCTTAAACACTTTAATGCCAAGGGACCACAGTTTGTTGTAATAGCTGGCACATTAACAAAAATGTTTATTTATGTGCACTGCCTCAGTAAATTGAAACAGAATGATGTACAGTAGAGAGTAAAGTATGGAACTCCATTCACCATTCTCAAATGTCCTAAATGAGCAGTATATACGCAGCCAATCCACCTTATTCTTTAATGCAGAACTAAGCCTATGGGTGAGACTTCCTGTTTATTAGCCAGGAAATATAGCTGCAAGCAGCGATTACCAGGGTTTGAGCACTTTAAGACATTTAAGCATATATGAAAAAATACATTATTTTTAAGCAAGCCTGTTACCACCTAAATCAATGATTAAAAAAGCAATTTTGGCAAATCCTTGTCATTTACCATAGAAATATTATGTTTTTTAACGATAATGACTGCTATAGCAGCAGCTGTGGTTGGATCTTCCTAAAACGTTGCATGCTTGTTTAGAATTACCTGTCATATGTGCTCACCAGGTTTAGTGAAGTTTTTAGTTTTCGTTTAGGCTTTTGGGTATATTTGGGCAGGCCTCTTTTCTGATCAGTTTTATGTGGAGGTTGCTGATCATTGGCCATTCTACGTGCTTGAACCCCTAATAACAATGCGCAGTAAATGGCAAAACTGTTTACACTACAAACCAGTATGTTCATAATTAAGATAATATAGCCTAATATCCTCCTGAGACCCGAGGAAAAAAAGTGTCCTGTTTTCCTACTTCTTTTGGGTTAAAAAAAATCTACAATTTAGAGTTTTTAATTTTTTTTTTTAAATTTTACAGAATGTCCACTGTAGTGGACCACAGGACCATTTTGTTCGAAAAGACTACTCAGACAACATGCAGTCATTAAATACATTAAGATGGTCCTGATGTCCACTATAATTGACATTTATAAAAAGCATAATATTTTAAAACTCAAACAATTTAACTGCTTTGAAAGCTACATTTATTATTCATGACACTTTAATAAACAAATATATATTGGATAAACATTGTAGAAAAACATTTAAAAAGCTATACTTTACATACATTTCCTCTTTCTGTAAAATGTGCTTTTTTTGTATGCCGGCCATTTTGGATGCAGTGTAAGAAGTAGTTCCTAACACACCAGCCAATCAAATGACATATCATTAGAAAGCCCAGGATGCCCAGGAATTTACAGAGTATCTCAAAAAATACAAAGAATATTCATGAAAACCCAATGTCTACTACAGAGGACACAAGTCAGTGGGCTGGGTCTCAGGAGGATATGGTAAGACACACAATTTGCAACATCAAGCTGCAAAAACAAGTTGTTTTGTACAGCTGAAAATTGCAGGACTTGGATGAGACCGGAAACCAGACCCATACAAATTACAAATGGTCGTGCCCACTCTTAGAAAGTCGGATAGAAAAAATGTTCTAAGAACAAAATAATTTCAGAATGTTCTTTTTCTTGATTTAAAAACGATTTTTCTTGGTTATGTGAATTTTAGAGACATTAAGGGAATGTTCCATTTGCTAATTTTGCAAACATTATGGGAATGCCACTTTTGAATGTTCACAGAACAATCTGAAACCAATTAGTAACATTTAAAAACGTTCTTCAAAGAATGTTGGCCTATAAAGAGTAGGTAACTTTAAATGAACGCTCTTTTAACGTTACTGATGGTAAACTTTGAGAGAACCTTGACAGAAACTACAGCCAAGTTCTGAGAACTTTCCTTGTTGGCTTTGTAACCATTCTCCTCTGGGAATGCGTTTCTTTGAAAACTTATTAATTTAATAGCAAGATAACAGGTCTTTTAATATAAGCTTCAAATGTTAACATGCGCGCCAAAACTAGCAAGAATAAGACTGTTTCATTTCTGTTAAGGATATTTAGTGAAAGCAGAGAACGTGACCCTGTTAACTTCATCCATAAAAAGAGCAGCAGTCACGCCTGTAGGAGTCAGTAAACCTCTTCCAGCCGCTGCGCCGCATTTCCGCTTCCACTGGACTCCAGAGTCCCTGCGAAAAGAACTGTGAGGGGCTGAGAAGCACGAGAGGATTCGGTATATGACAGAATCACATTTATGCCTCATATAAGTGACTCCGAAAGTTAGTAGCAGCGCTCAGTCGGAATGCAGAGTTAAAGGGAACGCCGAGGAAAGAGTTTCACCAAGTCCAAACTTTGTTTTGGTCTCTGAGTGGTTGACAGACGCTTCCAGGATCAAACGCCGGACAGGTAAGAGCATGTTAATGTAATGTACACTGATAAAGGGTCATGATGAATGAGCGTGTGCATTGGTGACGCAGAATACTTGTATGTGAATCGGTTGTTTGTGTTTTTATCTACTGAGGACTTTAGATGGCTCTTTAGGACTATTTACCTGTTGAAAAAGTTCTTCTGCTGATATCTTTCTGCCTTTGATGTGATGATTAATAGCCTTCAAGAAACATTTACAAAGTTGCTTTGTGAATAAAAAAAAGAATGTTACAATGTAACAGCCTGTTTGCTGAAATTCTAAATCCAGTAATTATTTAACAGAAAAAGAGATTCAAATGAAATAGTAAAAACCTGTCCGTTGGTTAACTGTAACTTTACCATATACACTAAAATATTCAATTTTGCTACAAAATGTTTTTCTTTTAAAAGTTTTTAAAAACAAAGAAAGGATGAATGGACATAGACTATATTATACATTGAATATTGTAGGGTATTATGTATTATAATTATTATATTCATTCAGATAAAGAAATCATATCTATCTATCTATCTATCATGCTTTATGATTCATCTTATTTCCATTATTTCCATTTATTTTTACTATATACATACAAGGCATATACTTAATAAGCATTGTAGCATTTTATGATCATTTGGATGTGAACTACTGATCTTTAAGGACTCATTAATTAAGTTATGTGTTGCCAAAAACTGAATATTACACAATATGTAGCATGTCATAAAATGTAAGAAGTATAAAGAGAGTTGTAAGAGTTTGAGTTCTTAGCTTGACATGAGGGAGGAATGTTAGAGCGCAGACAGACACAGAGGTATTTCAAGAATCAAAGCTTAAATTCAGAGCTCTTTGAGAGACAACAGCTGAGAAGAGATCAATATGCTCTAAAGTGGTCAGTGGAGACAATATCTACTTCAGAGTCGCATGTTTTCAGCTGTCACATGCATGGTCAATCCTCTCGTGGATAAGCGGAATGATTTCGCTGGGCTGAATGATTGATTTTAGTGTTTTATCAAATGTTTCTCATTTGTGATTTCCTTTAAACTTAATGGCCCCATTTTGAGGAATGCTGAGGTTATCTGATGCCCTGTTTGTCCACAGTTGGGCATTTTTGTCCTTGTGCAAACAGCCTCCCATTATGGTTTTGTGTCCATGTGGTCTCAGACCAGCCGTTGTGTTTACAATCTAGAAGATCAGCATGTATCCCTTTGACCCTGACCCTCACATTCCTATTCTGCATCCTGCCTGGAGCAGGCAGTCCTCATGACCACTGCTCTCCAAGGCCTTCTGCTGGGGGGAACACATGTGGCAATTTCCTCTGTGCTGCAGGGAGGGCACGTGGCACCATTTTTGTTTTTTTTTTGGCCTGATGAATCCCCTCCAACAGCTTCATCGTCCTCTCTTTTAAAGAGCCTGTGATTAAACTCACCGCACCGGGTTTTTGGTCTAATCAAACCCTTCTGCTGTATCTCATTGTTTTTCGGCTCTTTATTGGAGTTCCTGTTGGAAGATTAAAATGTCGATATAACCGGCATCAAAGCTTTTCATTATGCATACTCTGAGTGAGTATTGCTGAATAAATGCTTACACTGTAAACAATGATTTTGCAAAGTTGTAAATGAAAGAAAGATTATAAGATATAAACACTGATGTCTACGGTAGTGATCAAAATGGAGTAAATTGCCCTGTGAAAGTAACTTGATGCTTTAAATAACATTTACATTTACATTAAGTTAGTAGGTGCAGACAAGTGACTGTTAAACCAGTATGCTATATGTCAATCAAGAGATTCATTCAAAAGTACAAATTCATCCAGTAATGAAGCTAGTGAAGTTTTTACGAGTGAGTCATCGAGTCGTTTGCTTAAGATTTGTTCAAAAACACTGATTTATCCAGTAATAAAGCAAGTGAAGTTCCTGTGAGTCACTGAATCATTCAATCAGGAGATTTGTTCAAAAACACTAATTCAACCAGTAATGAAGTAAGTGAAGTCTTTGAGTGAGTCATTGAATCGTTTACACAAGAGATTTGTTCAAAAACACTGATTCAATGACTGAGTCATTTAATTGTTTAATTGAGATTTATTAAAAAAACGCATTCAACCATTTATGACGTAAATTACATTTCTGTGAGTCATTGCGTCATTTAGTCAAGAGATTTGTTCAAAAACACATGCTTTATTACTAAAAGAATCAGCGAAGTTTCTGTGAGTGAGACATTGAATAATTTATTCTAAAATCTAATTGAACCAGTAATGAGGAAAGGGAAGCTTCTGTGAGTGAGTCATTGAATCGTTTATTCAAGAGATTAGTTTAAAAAAAACACCAATTCAACCAGTAATGAAGCAAGTGAAGTTTCTGTGAGTGACTGAATCATTTACTCAAGAGATTTGTTCAAAAATGCTAATTCAGCCAGTAATGAATCAAGTGAAGTTTCTGTGAGGCATTGAATTGTTTATTCAAAAGATTTGTTCAAAAATGCTAATTCAACCAGTAATAAATCAAGTGAAGTTTCTGTGAGTGATACATTGAATCGTTTATTCGAAAGATTTGTTCAGAATGCTAATTCAACCAGTAATTAAGCAAGTGAAGTTTCTGTGGGTGAGTTGTTGAATCATTAACTCAAGAGATTTGTTCTAAAACACTGATTCATCCAGTAATTAAGCAAGTGAGGTGAGTGAGTCACTGAATCATTCATTTAAGTAATTTGTTAGAAAACGTTAATTGAACCAGTAATGAAGCAAATTAAGTCTCTGAGTGAATCATTGAATCATTTATTCAAACCAACTTAAATTATTACAATTAATTAGATTTTTAAAAAATATTGTACAGCAAAATAATATTTAGTATAAATAATTCAGAATTGCTCTAAACAGCTGTAGGTCTTTCTGCTTCAAAATGTAACACATATTTATTGTTACTTTGTAATTTGTGATATTTACTTGCAGTTTCTAAGTGGAAATTGTTTCAAAATAAATCCTACACCAGTGTACTTGTTTTGTGATTCACATTTTGGAATAAATGAATCATACACTAGTGTTATTTGTACCAGTGTAGTTTACATCATCTCTAGCTCTAACTCTAACTCATCATGCTTAATTGCTCTGTTTTTCCAGCCTGATGTTCACGAACGTTCCCATTATCTCCAGCCGACTAAACCTCTACATGCTCTCACACCCACACTGAGTCCACAGTTGTTAAATCAACAGTTTTGTTCTCTCTTTGACCTCATTGGCTCATTTGCCCAGTGCCAGGCTGTTCAGTGCAGGGTAGGATCACTGGCCACAGACGGGAACAAGAGCTTCTCTGTGCCTCTGTGGGTATGGGACAGCATCAGCCTTATAGTTCAAGCTATGACTTAGCAGAAACAGAAGAAAGCTCAGCTTAACACTTCACTTCCAGCTGTGTGACATAAGCACAGATAATGACATCTCGAGCAGTTAGCCTGCATGACATTTGGGCTCTCTGACATCACCGCTCTAGATGTCATAGTATTAGATGATGTGGAGCAGACAATGTACAGTAGACTATAGCTTTGGAAAACAAACCAAATAAAACAAAAATGGCTAAATGTTAACTGAATTCTCATAAATTGCCCCAAATGGAATTTTTTTTTTTTTTGTATTTTGATTTGGATTACCTGACAGTTATTAGCGTTTTAATTCTGTGGAAATCTAAGGAGCTTCTCATGACATTCTGGCTTTGTTTGATTTCAATAGCTTCCATGCTGCTAAGCTAATTATATCATATTCTAACATATAAAAACTACACAAACATTGGTTAAAATCGTTCATTATATTAAACTGTGTTTGTATTGCTACTGGTAAAACAAAATGTAAGTACATTACCGTTCAAATGTTTGGGGTCGGTGTTTATTTATGTACTTACTTATTTTAAATAGAAATTAATACTTTTATTTAGAAAATAATTTATTAAAGGTAAAGACATTTGTAATGTTGCAAAGGCCTTAAAAAAAACAAAAAAAATCTAAAATAAATGTTTTGCACATTGCTAATAATAAGAAATATTTCTTGAGCACCAAATCAGCATATTAGAATGATTTCTGATGGATCATGAGGCACTGAAGACCGGAGTAATGATGCTGAAAATGCAGCGTTGCATCACAGGAATTTTAAAGTGTAATATTTCACCATATAACTATAATATTTCACTATATCACTGTTTTTACTGTTTTACTTTGATCAAACAAATATGAAAGCCCATTTCCGCCCTAAAAAGGTTAATGCAAATTAATCTCACAATTCTGACTTTTTTTTCTCAGAATTGCATGATATAAGCTCACAATTTTGAGAAAGTAAGAAAAGAGAGAGAAAAACAATTCTGACTTTTCTCGCAAATGCAAGTTTGTATCTCACAATTCTGACTTTTTTTTTCTCAGAATTGCGTGATATAAGCCAACAATTGCGAGAAAGAAAGTAGAAATTGGGAGATAAAAACTCACAATCTAAATTTTCTCACAATGGGGAGTTTATATCTCGCAATTCTGACTTTTTTTTCCTCAGAATTGTGTGATATAAATCACAGTTGTGGGAAAAAGTCATAATTGGAACATAAAAGTGCAAGTTTATATCTCGCAATTCTGATTTTTTTTTTTTTTTTCTCAGAATTGCCTGATATAAACTCACAATTGTGAGAGAGTAAGAATTGGAAGGTTTTCTTGCAAATGCAAGTTTGTTTTTCATAATTCTGACTTTTTTCCACTCAATTCTGACTTTTTTCCCTCAGAATTGTGAGAAACTCGCAATTGCAAGTTATAAAGTCAAATTTTGAGAAGGAAAAAAAAATTCCACAATTCTGACTTAACAACTTGCATAAACTTGCAATTCTGAGAAATAAAGTCGCAAATCTGAGGAAAAAAAGTCACAATTGCAAGGCCATATCTCACAATTCTGACTTTATAACTCGCAATTGCGAATTTATCTCACAATTTTGAATTTATGACTTACAATTGCAAGTTTGTATCTTACAATTCTGATAAAGAAAATCTGAATTGTGAGGGGAAAAAAAGTTGCAATTACTTTAATTTTTTAATTTTTTATTTTATTTTGAATGGTAGTAGATATTAGTATAATTTCTCTTTACTCTTTTCACTGTTTTGGCTGCTGGGCTCTTTGCAGTGCATTCTGGGATTGGCTTTTCGTGGTTTCTTTACTTGATCTATGTTGACGGCTCACTAGGTATTGGAATGAAGCTAATGTTTTACTCTATTGACATCTGCACTCAATGCTTGACACATTTTCAGTTCATTTATCAATCCACTCATCTGTGTAAAAGGACATTTAAGTGGATGGTCCCTGATCCACATTTTCTTCTATATCTCAGTAACATAGCTCAGTTATGGTGATAACTATATGGCAAGTACATTCTTGTCTATATTTTGACGCTGTGACTCAACCACATGCTGTTGTTTACAGTCTTTCTATTTTGGAGAGCAGACTGTGCTGGTTACACAGGGAAAAAAAAGAAGAGCAGTTTTAAATATTACGCTTTGTGGTCCAACACGAATTCCTAAAGATGTGATGTTGATAAGCTTGGAGTTTTTCATGAATGTGTTTGTGCATGTGCTGCAGGATAGATAACTCACCGATGCCTGGTGGTTTATGGCATGTTGTTTACTGAGTCCAGCAACCCCGTTTCAAGTATGTTATTTGCTCTATGTGTGCCTGTTCCAATTAAACCCTCTAACAGAAGTTGCCCACATGTTTAGCGTTCCCTGTGGAGAAGGCCTTCCAGTCAGTTTTTCATAGGCAATTGAAAGCAATTGTCCTTCGCGTGGGTTTACGTCTGTTTTGACCTTTTCCGACAGCACTGCAGTTGATGTGTTAATGTGTGGCTGACACACCTCTGATGTTTGGGTGTACAGTTTCCAAAACATTTCTGTGCAATTGTAAGGCGTTGTGAGTGTTGTAACATGTTTCATGGAGTTTCTAGAGTGATCTATGCTGTATAGGTTGTTAAATGACTCAAGTTTGACCCTAGTCTGGCTCAAATCTTATAAGAGCACACCACTCAACAAGCAATATGATTTGAGATATGCCCAAAGGTGCAGAGGTTGTAGATGCCTAACCTTTAAGTATTAGCTATAAGAGTAGTAAAATTAATCTTTCCAAGCATAACTAATAAGTAGTAATTCTGCGTACTTGACAGATGATGTTGTTTTCATCGTTATATGTGACCCTGGACCACAAAACCTAGTCTTAAGTAGCATGGGTATATTTAATTAAAATTATGCCAGAAATCATTAGGATATTAAGTAAAGATCATGTTCCATGAAGATATTTTGTAAATTTCCTACCATAAATGTATCAAATCTGATTTTTAATTAGTAATATGCATTGCTGATAACTTAAAAGCATTTTTTCTAAGTATTTAGATTTTCTTTTTTTTGCACAATCAGATTCCAGATTTTCAAAGTACTATTTTAAAAAAACATACATCAATGGAAAACTTCCTTATTCACCTTTCAGATTATGTAAAAAAAAATGGCCCTTATGACTGGTTTTGTGGTCCAGGATCACAAATATAACTTGAACTTGTTCTTTGTCTGTTTTTTAAATTGGGTATATTCAATTCAGAATTTCCCTGTAATAATATCAGATAATATACTACTGTTTAAATATTTGGGGTTGGTAAGAATTTTAATGTTATTGAAAGACATCTTTTATACTTACCAAGCCTGCATTTATTTAATTAAAATACAATAAAAACGGTTATGTTGTGAAATATTATTATAATTTAAAAGAACATTTGCATTTTATTGTGGATTTTAATATGCCAATTATTCCTGTGATGGCAAAGCCAAATTTTAAGAAGCTATTACTCCAGTCCTCAGGAATCTTTGATGAATCTAACATTCAAAATAACAGCATTTATTTTAAATAAAAATCTTTTATAACATTATGAATGTCCTTAGTGCCACATACTAGGTGAATGAAAGTGTAAGTTTCTTAAAAAAACAAACAAAAAATCTTTGAACAGTAGTGTATATATGTGACCCTGGACCACAAAAGGGTCATAAGGGTCAATTTTTTGAAATTGAGATTTATACATCATTGATTTGTTTGTTAGGATGGGACAATATTTGGCTGAGATGCAACTATTTGAAAATTTGGAGTCTGAGGGTGCAAAATATTTAAAAAAATAAAAAAATCACCTTTAAAGTTGTCTAAATGAAGTTCTTAGCAATGCATATTACTAATTAAATGTGAAGTTAAAATATATTTACAGTGAGAATTTTACAAAATATCTTCATAGAACATTATCTTTACTTATTACTGTAATGATCTGAATGGCACTTTATGGAACTGACTACAAAGATGTACTATAACTAGAAATGTACTCAAAAACTGAAAACGACAGGCATATTTCTCCTGTTCTAGCAGCCGTGTCACATCATATGACATTTTCAAGTTTTGTGTTTCACAAAAGTTATGACAATTATATTCCATCAGGCTCCTGGTACATCTGACACCTATAGAGAACATTGACTTACACTGCTGTAATCCAAAGCATATGGATTCTTCTGATCAGACTGAAGTGTGACTTTTATAGTCTTTTAGTTGGCTTTTCTCCTACTGCATCATCAATGCAACAGCACGTTCTGGTGGGACGTTTTATTGAGTTGGAAATTAGATCATCGTTAGGAAAAATGACCAAGAGCGGAGGTCTTTCAGCCAAAGGTTCCAGTGCTGCCTTCCATCCTTCTGTTTCTACTCCCGATATGGAGACCAAAGCAGTGTGACAGTTTGTTCAGAGCGTGTTTGAGGGCACATGTGATGGTGTCATAGACAATACGAGAGCTTGACTAACTGAAGCCAGATGCCTTAGACTTTAGCCTTGGATGTGTCACACAGCAAATTGAGGGAAACCACACGCACCATTGCAACAGACAGTTTATTGCAAGGTTTTCAAGGAAGGGTTATTATGAGTCATTCATTTAGGGGGGTTATAGTGTCAATTGGATCTCCAGCTATAAAACACATTTTCAGAATCTGTGATGTGTTCACTCTATTAATATTTTGAAGCTTCATTTCCATTTTGTACCATTGTCCATTTACAATTTTTTTTTTTTGGAAGTTCAACGATTGCTTTTTACCCTGGGGTAATAAAATAAATAAATTAATTAATAAAAAAATAAATAAAATAAGCCTGTTGAGTTTATATTGCAATAATGACTTTACATATAGTTGAAGTCAGAAGTTTACATACATCTCGCAGAATGTTAATTATTTTATCAAAATAAGAGGGATCATACAAAATGCATGTTATTTGTTTTAGTACTGATCTAAATAAGAGATTTCACATAAAAGACATTTACATATAGTCCACAAGAGAAAATAATAGTTGAATTTATAAAAATGACCTTGTTCACAAGTTGATTCTTGATTCTTAATACTGTGTTGTTACCTGATTTTTTTTTTTTTTTTTTTTTTTTTTTCAGTGATAGTAGTCTCTTGTTTGCAAAACTGGCTGCTGTTATTCAGAAAAGTAATTCGGGTCACAAAAATTATTTGGTTTTTCAGGATTTTTGTGTATTTGAACCCTTTCCAGCAACGACTGTAAGATTTTAAGATCTATCTTTCCACACTGAGGACAACTGAGGAAAGACGTTGCATTAAGAGCCAGGGGTGAAAACTTTTGAACAGTATCGCCCTTTAGAAGCTGCAGAAGATACTTGCATGTTTCCCAGAAGACAAAAAAAGTTAAATTTACCCTGATTTAAAAAAACAAAAAAAAAAAAAAAAAAAAAATTCACCTTCCTGCTCTTTCAGTAAAATAATTACTCCTCATTTTATGGTACTTTTAGCCCATTAAAAAAAATCTTTATTGTAGATATAGCATGATATTATAGCAGTATCATGAGATTACTAACTGTTTTACAAGTTGACAATTTAGTATGAATTCATGCAATTTGATTGGTACCAAAACTTGATTTTTAGTGGAAAAATAGCAAGGATGAAGGTACAATCTCAACCCTAAACTTAACCTTCATTGGGGTGTAGATATGAAAATTTCAGAATAAGATTGTACAAATTCACATGAAACAATGTGCTTAAAGGATTAGTTCACTTCAAGAATAAGAATTTCCTCATCATTTACTTACCCCCATGCCAATATGTTCATGTCTTTCTTTCATCAGTCAGTAAGAAAATAAGGTTTTTGAGGAAAACATTCCAGGATTTCTCCATATAGTGGACTTCAGTGGGAGCCAATGGAAGGTCCATTGCAGTTTCAGTGCAGCTTCAAAGGGCTCTATATGATCCCAGCCAAGGAATAAGGGACTTGTATAGCGAAACGATCTGTCATTTTCTTAAAAAAAAAAAAAGTAGAAATTTATATACTTTATAACTACAAATGATTGTCTTGCACTAGCTTGACTTCACGTGTTACATAGTCACGTTGGAAAGGTCACGCGAGATATAGGCAGAAGTACCAACCCAGTGTTTACAAGGCAAACATGCAAAGAAAGTCAAACATCCTTTTTTTTAAAAAAAAGGTAAAACACTATGTTGGATGTTTTTTGCCCTACCCTACCTTTTTGACCTGAAGTACACAGATTAACCACCCAGGGCTTTTCCAATGTGATTACGTAATGCGTAAAGTTGAAGACGTGCATCATACACCTAGTGCAAGACGAGCATTTGTGATTAAAATGTAGGGCTGCACAATAAATTGCATGTGATATCCAATGCGCATCCTGTAATCAGTAGTAAAACTCCATCACCTGTCCGTGTTCAGATAGAGCAGCGTACTACACAGAGCCGTAGTTCATTGACGAGCTGCGCCAAACTACGCTGTCGAAATTATCAATCTTGCGCAAATCTTGTCAGTGAACAACGGCTCTGTGTAATAAGCGCTGTTCTATCTGAACACGCACAGGTGATGGAGATTTACTACTGGACCAGCTATAATGACAAGATGCGCATAGGATATTGCATGCGATTTATCGTGCAGCCCTGTTAAAAAGATGATAGATGATATCCATACCATAATGATTGATATGATTTAGTTTTTTTTTTTGTTTGTTTTGTTTTTTTTATTTAGACAAAATATTTTAACATGTAATATTGGCATAGTGTGAAAAGTTCTTTAGTAATTTTTTTTTATTTTTTTTTAAGTCTTTAGTTTCTCTAGTTTAAGATTGATCAGCTACTGTTTTAATATCAAAACTTCTCCCAAAATATGAATTAAATCTGAACCGAACTTCTGTGCCTAGAAATGCATGCCGAGCGGTGCATGTGAGCACAGTGGGATAGAGAATGGGGCCCTGGAGAGCCATCCTCACTACCTGAATGAAACCCAGCTAACTGCACACAAAGGGACCTTATTGGCAAGGCACAACCATCCCTTGCGTCCCTCTCTGCCAGCACTCGGTTCAAAAGCACTTTTGTGAGCCTCTACATAGTTCAGGCCTTTACGGAATTACTACCTCACTGTGGCGATTAAAGATGTGGGTAACTATTACTTGGCCCGGTGCATTCACTGTACTATTATCACTGGGAATTTAATTCTTTATTCTTAACAGGCAGGAAGCGAGTAGTTTTGGAGCGTAGAGTAATGTACGGTGTGTGCTGTTGATGACATGTTCAAACCTGTCGCTGACAGTATCGGCCCACCAGTAACTGAGAGCATTGCGCTTATCAGATAGGCAGCTTTGTATAGTCGTTTTGTGAATGCATAACAAATGTGTTTTCCCTGTTTTTCCTCAGCTTTACCTCTTAAAAAGTGCAAGACCCGTTTTTGGATCCTTTCCTGGCGCTCCAGAAGGCCTGTTAGATCTTAAGAGAGCAACTGAAGGCGATTTGTTTGGCAGCTACACGGCCACGTCTGTCGACCTGATATAAACCATATTTGACGTCGCTTTAATGCAGTCATTAGCGTATCAGAAGGCAGCAGAAAGCTTTTTGATTGCCTCATGTCCCTGTAGAGCTGGTAGTCCTGGGCCATTTATTTCTCAATCACACTAATTCATTCCTGAGGTTTCTCCTGTATCACATTACTGGACATACGGTATTGGCAGATTGAATGCTTGCCGTTGCTCACCCTGCTCGTTTCCCAAGAGATTGCCTTGTCATTTAGACACTTTTTTTATACATCTGAAAAAGACAGAGATCATTTTTTTCATATTCCGTTGTCCTCAGGTGAACTTTTTCAGGTCATGTGGAATTAGATGCTATACGAACCGTTTCTGCTAAAGTGAGTTGTAATATCAATACCATATTTTTCATACTTTGTCGTCTTGCGGTAAATGGCACTTGGCAAATGTCTGGAATACTTTAATGTGGAGTTTCTATTTTTTTTTTCCTTCCCCTTTTCCTCTTTTTAAGTGTGTTTCTTTTGGCCTAACCTTTGTGTATGTGTATGGATCTTTGGATTGAACAATGAAGCATAGCCCTCTATATATATATTTTTGTTAAAACTCATGTAAATGCATTTTTATGTCCTGCAAATCAAAATATTTAGATTTCTATGGCATTTGTTGTGAATTCTGCTCATCAACATTTATTTTTATTTTCTTTGTGCACAAAAAGAATTATTGTATCTTCATAAAATTAAGTTTTTAATGATATTCTTACTCTTTCTGGACCTTTAACATCAGTTGCATTGCTGTCTATGAAGCGTCAGAATACTTTTGGATTTCATAAAACATATCTTAATTTGTGTTCTGAAGATGATCGAAGGTCTTACAGGTTTGGAACAACCTGAGGGTAAGTAATTACTGAGAGGATTTTCATGTTTGGGTGGGCTATCCCTTTAAGAACAGACTGATGTTAAAGGATTACTCCACATCCAGAATAAAAATTTCCTGATAATTTCTCTCCCCCGTGTCATCCAGCCAAGATGTCTTTCAAGAAATTGCGTTTTTTGAGGAAAACGTTTCAGGATTTTTCTCCATATAGTGGACTTTAATGGTGCTCAATGGATTGAAGGTTAAAAATGCAGTTTCATTGCAGCTTCAAAGGGCTCTAAACAATCCCAGCTGAGGAATAAGGGTCTTATCTAGTGAAATGATCAGCCATTTTCTATAAATAAAAAAAAAAATTATATACTTTTTAACCACAAATGCTCATCTTGTCTTGCTCTGTGATGCACATGCGTACTCCGGTTCAAGACAGTTTAGGGTATGTCCTCCAACTTCAAATTTGTCCTACATCCTTGTTTTAAATTTTTGTGTAAAAAAAAATTATTCCTCGACTGGGATCCCTTCTTTGCATATTCACTTTGTAAACACTAGGTTTGCACTTCTAAAGCGATGTAGGACGATTTTAAAGTTGGAGGAGAAAATGAAATGGGAGTTTACATTTACATTGTACATTTTTAGGAAATAACTGGTCGTTTCTCTAGATAAGACCCTTATTCCTTGGCTGTGATCCCTTTGAAGCTGCACTGAAATTGCATTTTTAACCTTCAATCTGTTGAGCACTATTGAAGTCCAGTATATGAAGAAAAATACTGGAATGTTGTCCACTTAAATTCTTTGCAAATGAAGAAAGAAAGACATGAACATCTTGGATGACATGGGGGTGAGTAAATTATCAGGGAATTTATATATTGGAAGTGGAGTAATCCTTTAATGGTCACTGGATCTATTCAAGAGTCTAAATGCACTTAACATTTACTTTGGATGCATGAGTCTGTTTAATTAGCTACACATTGCATGGAATTTCCAACAATGTTTGTTACTGTGTAGTTTCCTGTAAGATTAATAATCAGAAGTTATTTATATTACAGGCTTTAACAACATCAAATATATTAGCTATTACTTGACATTACATAAGTGTTTTGTCTCATAAAGGATTGTGAGCCATTAAGAAAACCTGTGTTTGAACTGAAAGCAAGCAGGTTACAAAATTGTAATTTTATTTTGGATTCAAGGAAGCTGAATAGTCATTGAAGCTGTTATTGTGTAGCTCTAAGCGACATGAGGTGGTTTGTCAAAGCTCAAGCAATCTAGCTGTTTTTCTCAATTCGTACAAAAGTACATCAGCCAGACCTCAAATTGTGGGATTTACACCAATGCCTCCCAGCAGAACAGCCGTGGTTGGTGAAATCAGCTAGTATGTGAGGTTGTACCACAGAGTTTGATTAGTACATGGGTCTTAGTTTTTCTTGGAAAACCTCTAAAAGGTTGCCTTCATAAGACTTTGCGTCAATTCTATCTGATTGACTGTGGTGAACTGTTGGCTTGGTGAACCACTAATGCTACATTTGTTTTACAATCACACCGTAACATAATCTGTTTGATTGTTAAGTGAGAATGTGCTTTTAAGTCAGTCTGCAGCAGCTGATGAATTTCAGGTGATAGACGCATGGTCTTGATATACTTGTAAAAATAAAAAAAGTTTAGTTTTTTTTTTTTTGTTTTTTTTCTGTACAGATTCCTTATTAGATAATAATACTGGATGATTACCATATGAAGAGTTCAGATGCAAAACCAGCTAAAAGCCATCTCGGTCAAAAATGCCATAATGATACTGAGTGAATGCTCTTGACACACAATATACGTCCATCAAATACGTTTACTTCAAACTCACTAAAATCCCACCCTCAGCCCAATCAGAAATACCAGTACTTGCATAGAAACCTATACCTGATAAAATGCATTTTTTAAAGAAAGATGTCAGATGTATTTAGAGGCTTTTGCATCTGAACTCTTCATATACATACACATATATATATATATATATATATATATATATATATATATATATATATATATATATATATATATATATATATATACACCATGGAATTTCCTTTAAGAATACCTTGTTTTTATACCTTGATTTCAATGGTATCATATCAAAAATGGCAATACAATGGTAACTTGGATGGTTGGTGATTAGATTCGTCCTATTATTTTTTTTTTTTTTTGTTCTTTTGGTTTCTGTTAGATTTTGCAAACTGTGTGTATTAGAAAACGTCTTGTCAGTGATGCTCTTTGAAAGGCAGTAATTATGTACTATGTGCAGTCTCTAAATTTAGACATGATTGATATGCATAACAGGGTCAGTCTGCTGTGTTTTGTAATTCTAGCCTGGTTTTCATGCCAATCATTAGCCCTTGTTTGAGTAATCCATTTTCATTTTTAAATGGCTAATAGCTGGATCTCAATAAAGTCTCTAGACAGATTGCAGATTTTGCTCAATGTGTAAAGAATGTTTCGTGAACATCTTAGCTCAGTAAGACAGATTTTAGATTTTGTGTGTGTAGTTATCTCTCAAGTTTTGGGTAAGATGTCTGCTCTAGTCCTGTGTTTTGGAATGCTCTTCATAATTGCTATGTTGCTTTGGCTGTTTCTGGAGCGTTTCTATTCAAAGGTGTGGCAATGTACAAAGATGTGCTATGCAATTTCGCCTCTGACAATCATCGTGGAGATGTAGGGCAGGACATTTCAAGAAGTAACAGACCTCCACTCGGGTGTCATTTTAGTATAAAACTTAGTATAAAACTCACAAAAAAGGTAAAATGAAACTAGATTTTACTCTAAAGAACATGTTAAAGAAAATGTGTGGTGCTTTCTCAAATCATTCTTCCGATTCTAGGGTGTTTGAGGATACTAAGGTCTTCATACAGGCTTAAAGTTAGTTCACCCAAAAAATGTAAATTCTGTCATTAATTTCTCACCTTCATGTCGTTCCAAACCCGCAAGATCTTTGTTCATCTTTAGAACACAAATTAAGAGATTTTGATGAAATCCGAGAGCTTTCTGACACTTCATAGACCGCAACGCAACTGACACGTTCAAGGCCCAGAAAAGTAGCAAGGACGTCTTTTCAAATAATCCATGTGACGTCAGTGGTTCAGCTGTAATGTTATCAAGCTATGAGAATACTTTTGTGTGCAAAGAAAACAAAAACGACAACTTTATTCAACAATTTCTTCTCTTCTGTGTCAGTTTTTGACACGTTTTGTTTTCTTTGTGCACAAAAATATTCTTGTAGCTTCATAAAATTTGGTTGAAAAACTGATGTCACATGGACATGAACGGAGGTCTTATGGGTTTGGAATGACATGGGGGTGAGTAATAAATAACAGAATTTGAATTTTTGGGTGAACTATCCCTTTAATTAAAAAAAAAAAAAAACAAACAAAAAAAAAAAACTAGCCCTTGTGCTGTTCTGAGTCAAAAGTTTACATACACCTTGCAGAATCTGCAAAATGTTAATTATTTGACCAAAATAAGGGATCATACAAAATGAATGTTATTTTTTATTTTATTTAGTACTGACCTGAATAAAAATACATTAACATTATAGGCCTAGTCCACAAGAGAAAATAATAGTTACATTTATAAAAATTAGCCTGTTCAAAAGTTTACATGCAATTGAATACTGTGTTGTTACCCGAATGCTGTTTTTTTTTTTTTTTGGTTTAGTGATAGTTGTTCATGAGTCCCCTTGTTTGTCCAGAGCAGTTTAACTGCCCGCTGTTTTTCAGAAAAATCCTGATCAGGGTAAATTTAACTTTTTTCTTCTGGGAAACGTAAGTATCTTCTGTAGCGTCTAAAGGGCTAAATAATATATATATAAATAAAAATATAAATAAAATAAAAATGTGCACTTCTTCATCCCATTCAAAAGTATACACCCCTGGCTCTTAATGCGTTGTTTTTCCTTCTGAAGCATCAGTGGATGATTAAACCTTCTGTAATAGTTCCAGTTGTCCTCAGTGTGAAAAGATCTCATACAGTCATTGTTGAAAAGGGTTCAAATACACACACACATGCTGAAAAAACATAATTTGTGGGACCTAAGGATTTTTCTGAAGAACAGCAGGAAGTTTAACTGTTCAGACTCATGAACAACTATCACTAAACAAAAAAACACAGCTGTGGGTCATTCAGGTAACAACATCGTATTAAGAATCAAGCGTATGTAAACTTGACTTTTAAACTATTATTTTCTCTTGTGGACTGTGTAAACATCTTTTATGTGACATTTTCAAGGTTGGAATTAAATAAAAAAAAAACATGCATTTTGTATGATCTCTCTTATTTTAGTCAAATAATCATTATTTTGTAGATTCTGCAAGGTGTATGTAAATTTTTGACTTTGGTTTCGTGAAATCTAGTGGTACACACAAGGCGTCTTTTAATCATTAAATAGTTTTATCAAAAAAAGTCACATTTCAGCTTTAAGCTAAACTGTGTTAGTGGCACGGTTCCATAATTTAAATCCCTGGTAGCTCTGTTAGTTTGCTAGTTATAGAGCAGCATTTTATAGGTTTATAATTACCACTTTTCACTTTGTTGTTTTGTTGATTAACTTCATTTTAAGTGCCTAAAGTGGCAGATCTGAGGCCACAAGACATTTAAAACAAAATAACCAGTTTTAGTGTGGTCGTGGCGTGCTCTCTGCTACTTACTAAAAGTTCAGACACTTTTCATGTGGTTCAGGTTTAGTGATGCCCGCTGTTGACCTACTGTTGTTTGAAAATAAATCATTTAACTCACATTTAACAATGGAGCATAATGCAAATATTGGACTTACTTATGGAGATCAATGATGGAAATAAAAGTCTGGGATAACATTTTGATCCATTATTTGATGGCTTAAATAAATGTTAATGTATTTGTCTCTTGGAGAACAGCCGGCTTTCTGTCGTTCCGACATGAAACATTTGTGATTGTGATGGACTGAAGCCCTGTTTTTACAGCAGTGATTTAACCAGCTCCAGATGCAATTCCATAAATCTTATCACCTCTTTTCTAAGCCTTTTAAAATTTATTCAGAAGCTCTTATGCAAAGCCAAGAGTCCCCCTCTCTCTCTACATGGATTTATTAGCTGTGGTGGGGTCTGCAATCTGCTCGGTTTGCCAGTGTGAGAGGAAAACAGCTGGACTAGTGTGAACTTTGCTGTAGATCTGCGGAA
The DNA here is from genome assembly GCA_033026305.1 of Cirrhinus molitorella. Taxonomy (NCBI): domain Eukaryota; kingdom Metazoa; phylum Chordata; class Actinopteri; order Cypriniformes; family Cyprinidae; genus Cirrhinus; species Cirrhinus molitorella. The sequence continues at coordinate 9,396,672 of CM065127.1, read as the reverse complement.
GATGAGGAGTGGCACTTCGTTTTTTTCCCACAAAGAAGGAAATAAATGGTGAAAATTATAACCGTATTAAATTTAAAATAAAAATGCAACTTTATATTTGTTGCACACATAATTAAAATCACTAATTTATTTACATTTTATTCTTTAATTATTATACTTTTAATATTTTGTACCAAATGCAGTGTCATTTATATATTTCTTTTTTTATTTAATGTGGCTTTAAAGGAAAATTTAGGGTTCTGCAAAGGAAATTCCATTACATATTTTAACATTTATTGAATATTCTTCTGTTCACTCAGCTCACTTTAAACACATTTTAACATTAATATTTCCTTTAAACTAAGCATAGCAATGTCTGCTGATTCTGTTATGCTTCACAATAAAAGTTTTATTTTTTCCGACTGTTTCAATGACATCATATTTCTTGGAAATAAGGGTTAAAAAGTCTATAGGGCAATTGTTCATATTTAATTACATTTTTGGCCTTTTAACTAGTTTTAGAGCAGTTTTTTTATTCTGAGCAATCAATAAAGACAGAATCACTCAATAAAACATTGTTGAATAAAACAGATTCTCTCAGATTCTTATTATTGTGACTGATAAAATTCTTGTATCAGCTTTAAAATGATCTAAAGCCTCTGGTCGAGCGCCTGACTGCTTTTGAAAGCAGTCATATTTTTTTTTTGCACCTGAGGTTTCAGCCATCTGGCCTGACTGCCATCCACCACTACTACTGACCTCCCATGAATGATATCCTCATAGTGATGACCGTCTTTAGCCGCTCCATCTTTCATTTCTCAGCGTGGTGAACAGCCTGTCTGACTGATTGATCTGGCGTATCCTTGGAGAGATCGCACTCAAATAAAATGACACGACAGAGCTGTATATCACCATTCAAAGTTGGATATTGCTGTTGAAAAGCATTTTTGATGTGAGCGTATTTCAGCATGGCTGGCGATTAATCTCTCTTTATGTATTATTCTGTCTTTTCTGTATTACGCTTGGAGTGTTTCCAATTCAAGCTGTTAAACCATTATTTAAATGCATGTATGTGTATGCTTTTAAATTAGTTTTGCGTGTAAAACTTTATTCTGTTCAATATAATTTATTTTTAATGTTGTTATATTTAATCATTGTTTATATTTTAACAATATTATGGTTTTTTTTTTTCATTAAAATGTAAGAAAAAATAATTAAATAAATATATATGTATGGTATGTATGTATCAAAAGTTTGGGATCACTAAGGTTTTTAATTAGAGATGCTCCGATTGATCGGCTGCCGATCACTATCGGCCGATAATCGCTTTGGGATGTTTGATCGGCGGACTCTAAAAAGGCCGATCAAATAAACCGATCTAACGCTGATGATGATCTTTGATCTTTTTCGCAGAGTCTGAATTAAAGCGACAGCGCATTGTTTGCGGTAAATATGTACAAGAGTTGACACGAAAACGTCATATTTACACCATAAATGCATATAAATAAAGTCAGCTGTGTTTCACAGTTAACACATGTTGGTGTTTGGCTAGGTTTAAAGGAAAGGAGCACTTTTAGATAAGCAAGGCAATCATAGATAGCACTAGGTAGGAAAACAAAGAAAAGAGCAAAAAAAAAGTAGTTTAAATGTTTTGCCACTTGCTTGAACAACTTATATAAATATATAAATATATAAATCTAGAAGTAAATTCAAAAGTAAAAAGCACTGTTACATGTTGCTTATATTTATTGCATTTAAACATGAAATATTACTGTATTGTATTACTGTACTGTAATAAAAGAATCACAATGCTGAAAAAGCCTTTTCAGTAACAGTGTTTTTTAAATGTTTGTGGAAATCAGGATTGTGCTGTGTGTAATCTCTAGTGCAGTAGTTGCACAATTCTAAAAACAAATGCACTGCATGATCAAACATTTAAGCGAGATTAATAAATATTTGTGAAAAATATATTTAAAAAAAAGCTCCCCTTCATCCCTCAAATAACTCTGCTCTTACAAAAGCCAACTTAGAGGCGAATTCCCCTATTTTCAGAGAAGACAAAAACAAACAAAACAAAAAACAAACAAACAATTGAGGCCCTGAATAAATGTCTAAAAATCCTGATTGGAGAGTATCACTATAAATAATTCTACATGATAAAAAGAAGGCTTTAAAAAGATCGGTATCGGTGATCGGATCGGCAGATACTGCTTCCTGTAATCGGTGATCGGCCTCAAAAATCCTGATCGGAGCATCCCTATTTTTAATGTTTTAGAAAGAAATCTCTTATGTTCATCAAGGCTGCATTTGTCTGATTTGAAATACAGAAAAAATAATATTGCCGTAAAATAATTGTTTTCTTTTTTAATATACTTTTAAAATATACATTTATAATCATATAGAATTTACTGTAAGGCATGATTTAATAAAAATAATAATAATAAAATCTTGATTTGTATTTGTAAAAATACATTTTAAGTTCTATTTTGTTTCTGTGATTCCCTTTTGTTTTTAATAATAATAATAATAATAATAATAATAATAATAATAATAATAATAATAATAATAATACATTTATTTAAATTGTTTGTTGTTATTATTATTATTATTATTATTATTACTACGCAATCATTATGTTGTAATGCTAGTATTATTTAATGAATTTAATAATCAATTGTTGTTGTTAAATGTTGTTAATTGTATTATTATTATTAATAATAATAATAATAATAATAATAATAATAAAAATATTATTATTATTATTATTATTATTATTATTATTGTATTAACAAATGTATTTCTTACATAATGTTGTTACTGTTGTAGTACTACTACTACTACCACTACTATTTATATTGTTAAATAAATACTACTACTAATTAATTGTATTAACAACAATTTATTTGTTACTGTTATTATTATGAAATATCTATATAATAATAATAATAATAATAATAATAATAATAATAATTGTATAAATAACGTACTATTTTATCTATTTATTTATTTATTTATTTTAGTACCTCTGAAGGTTGCCACTTATAGGAAAGATCCCCTAAAATGTCATATTCTGAAATATTATTGCAATTTAAAATAATTTCTATTTTAAAGTAGTTTGATCGATTTAACCCATAGGGTTTGGATGTTTTTCTACAATTACTGACTCAAGTCCACTGTAAAGTTATTTACAAGTTGTGTTCAACCTTTCCCAGTTGTTCCATGATATAGGTGGGTGGGTGTGGGGATGGGGAAATGAATGAACTCTCTGAGATGCATGGTGACTTTTACCCAAACCTTATGTAACTGCCACCCATTCCATGATGCTTTGCTGCTTCATATGGGAGATCGACTGTGTACTGGCTGGCTTTGGCAGGATGTGTTGTGATGCATTGGCTGTGTTTGGATAAGACTTTCAATGAGGGGGAACTGAATGAGCTCCACACCCATTGTCTGGCGCTCAGCAGCAGACCAATGAACAGAGAGTGTCAAGGAGAGGGCATGCAACTGCACTGGTGTGTTTACTGAATATAAGCAGAGTAAACCCAACACTGGTCTTCGGGGGCTATTGAACAGTGTTGGGAGTAGATGGAAATATTTACCACAATTTTGAAATGCAGGACTTGTTTTTCCACGTTTTTCCAAACATGCTGATGTTTGACCTCAGCATCAGTGATTTTAACACAAGACTGTGTTGTTCTGGTTGAAGGTGCTTCCTGCATGCATTGTTCTATTTATTGCTTCTGGTCAAGGTTAACAGGCAGATACTTGCCTAAATAAAAAGTTTATTAGTCGGTCTATTTATATCACTTGCCCTCTTTATCAGCCATTTAGCCTTGTTTCAGAGTTGTTTTATCATATGGAAGGTTAAATGAATTTGAAAGAATATTTTTTTAAGGGGTCATATCAGTTAAATTTTCCTAGCCATATTTTGAAATAATAGAAGTTTGATTTATTGTAAGACATTATTATTATTATTATTATTATTATTATTATTATTATTATTATTATTAACAACAACAACAACAACAAAACAACAATGTTATGTAATGAATTAATTTACACTGTTGCTAATAATAATAATAATAATAATAATAATAATAATAATAATAATAATAATAATGTTTATTATTATTATTATTATTAATGAATGATACAGCAACAACAACTATTATTATTATTATTATTATTATTATTATTATTATTAATGAATGATACAGCAACAACAACAACAACTATTATTATTATTATTATTAATAATAATAATAATAATAATAATAATAATAATAATAATAATAATAATAATAATAAAAAATAATAATAATAATAATAATTGTTGTTGTGAAATGACTAATTAATAATAATAATAATAATAATAATAATAATAATAATACTTGATTATTATTATTAAACAATGAGTGATGCAGCAACAACAACAATAATAATAATAATAATAATAATAATAATAATAATAATAATACTTAATAATAATATAATACTTAATAATAATAATAATAATAATAATAATAATAATAGTTGTTGTGAAATGACTAATTAATATTATTATTATTATTATTATTATTATTATTATTTATTATTATTAGATTTGTTTATTTGTTGTTGTTGTTGTACCTCTGAAGGTCGGTGTTAATTTCTATTTTAATACACTTTAAAATTTAATTGTTCCCATGCAAAGCTAAATTTTCAAAGTCGATTAAAGTAGTTGGATCGAAGTAACCCCTTGAAGTTACTTTTATGGTCTTTTCAGTTTTAAGAGGTAATATCAAAGCTAAAAAAGAGATTTCCATTGTAGTCTGTAATTGTATTTAAACATCTGTGTGTGTCCCAAGTCTACAGAGACACTTCCAGAATTCTCCCTCTGGTGCAGGAACAGAGTGTGCTGTTGTGTGACACTGCGTTTTCCAAACAGGATCAATACAAACAAGGTTAAGCAGAAAAAAATGACTCTTGCTGTTTCTGTTTTTAAAACTGCACACTGTGCAGACCTCTATTCCAAGCCACAACAACTACAAAAAACAACCAAAAGTCATTAATGATATTGGGTCTCACTGGAAAATTCCAAAATAAAATGTAGGAATGGTTCTATTAAAAATGCCACGCATGGCGCTGTACTTTTTTCCGAAAGATAGAGAATAAGAAAGAGGGAAACAAGGCAGTGCTTTGTGGTTGAGCTGTAAATGAAGTATTCGAGCATGTGCTGGGTTTCGGGACAGGCTGTAGGCATGAGAACGTACACCAGGATTCAAGAAAAGGGGGAAAAAGGAATAAAAAGGGAAATAAAAATGGTCCACCACAGAGTCACAGAGCAGCTGCTGAGGGGAGACTCCTGCTTGTCCAGTCATTCAGTATGATCGCATGGAATGCAACCCGGCTCTGCTTTTGGTCCCGTCTAGTTTAGCAACACTAAAGTCAGACGGCTACAGGATATTGAACACATACCACGCAGTTTGCTTTGGGTCAAATATGAATGTCTCACTGCTCACTGCCTTGGTCAAAATGAGCGTCACAACTTGATGTTTGAGTACTTAAAGTACTTTAAGTGATAATTCTTCAAAAAAGTAAGATTATTAATGGTGAGCTTTCTTCAAAAAACTACTATTTTAAATAACTTTTTTTATTGGAGTATATTTTAAAATCTAATTTATTCCTGTGATTTCAAAGCTGAATTTTTAGCATCATTACTCCAGTCACATGATCCTTCAGAAATCATTCTAATATTCTGGTTTAATACTCAAAAAACATTTATAATAATAATTATTATTATGTTTTTAACAGTGGAGTAGATTTGTATTTTTTTTTTCCAGGTTTCTTTGATGAATAGAATGTTCAGAGGAACAGCATTTATCTGAAATAGAAATGTTTTGTAACATTATAAATGTCTTTATCATCACTTTTGATCAATTTAAAGCATCCTTGCTAAATAAAAGTATTAATTTCTATCACTTCTTTTCCACAAAAAATGTAGTATAGTGTAAATGCTGATTATTTGATCTTTCCATTCATCAAAAAATCCTGTACTCAGCGGTTTTAAATATTGATGATGATGATGATGATGATAATAATAAATAATAATAATAATAACAATTAATAAATGTTTCTTTAAGAGCAAATCAGCATATTAGAATGATTTCTGAATGATCATGTGACACTGAAGACTGGAGTAATGATACTGAAAATTTAGCTTTGATCACAGTAGTAAATTACATTTTAAAATGCATTCAAATAGAAAGGAGTTATTTTAAGTAGTAAAAATATTTCACAATATTACTGCTTTTGCTGTATTTTGGATAAAATAAATGCAGGCTTGGAGAGCAAAAGAGACTTTTTTTTTTAAAAAAATATATATAAAAAACTTTTGACTAGTAGTGTACATATATTTATTAGTAAAAAAAATAGTTGAATGAATGAATAGTCTCATTCATTTAGTTTTATTTTTATTTACTTTTTTTTTTTTACTTTATTTACTCTTAATATTTTATTTACTTTATTTATTTTTTTTAATTTAATAGTTCCTAATTTAGTTCCTTTTTTAATCCCAGTGTGAAGCAGGATATAAGAGTTGACAGTTGTAAATAAAAAATGGCAATACCAAAAATTAATTTGTATTAATTTGTAATAATGTATTTTTAGTATTTAATATATGCATTGCTATTTGGCAACATTAACTTATATGGTTGCGTCTAATATTTGAAACCATAGACACTGTGCACCTTTGCTAAACTGGCTTTGTTATTTTCACCATACTTTCAGCATTTTAAACAATCTTTGGTTCAGTTTGCTGAAAACTGACTGTTATAATGCTATGGTTTATTGATTATTGATCACTTATAATATGAGCCCATCTTCCTCACAATGGTTTTCATAGGCTATGACTGAGAAAGGTTTCAAGACCATAAAACACGTGGAACATGGAAAACCATTTTGTTAGGAGCCATGTGGTATTTTGTCATGCATAAAGTTCGCAGGGCATTAAAATTGTAATATTGTTGGTATGAAGTCCTAAAATAGAAGCTGTGATTTGATTTTAACAGCACAGCCCCTGGTCAAGAAAATGATTTACGTTTTTAATGCTGTAATTTTTATGGATCAATGAATTCATTCCTGCCAACAACAACCTGCACATTTGAACAGTTAAAGTTTCCCTCCATCCTTCAAAGGAATAACCACAGGACTAAAAATTAGTTGCATTATTCTTGTCTTTTTTTTTTCTCAGCTTGTTTTGGTTCCACATCCTCTCTCGCCTCCATCAATTTTCCTGTCAAACCTGATGAGAGCACACCATGTTCTTTTAAATCAAAGGTCAGAAATGACCTTGACTTTTTTTGTAATTATTTTTTGCACATGACCTACTTATTAAGAGTTTGGTTTTATTAAACATTTTGCTTGTAAACCAATTAAGAAAATGGGTCAGTATGCCCTGTTGAAAAATAACAAGGTAGTTATTAAAGTAATTGGGTCAAAATCAGATTTTCATGCATTTTTCTCTCTCTCTATATAGACATTGCTTCATTCATACTGTAATCGTCTGTGGGCTTTTCTGTGAATGGGTTGGTGTGCTGAAAACTACAAAGTGAGAGTGGCTGTCTGGGCAGCGTTGCTTCCAGTCAGGTAGTCTCTTTGGGCCATTTTCCATTGAGAAAGGAAACAGGTTTCCGGTTTTCTGCATTTGTTATCCTCTGCAGGGAAAGTTTTACCTATATAGCATTAAAAATTGAACAGAACAATATTAAAGTCCATCTTGGTAGGGTAGTAATTAATGTCTTATGTAAGCTAGGTGTTAGAAAGGATGCAGTACAAACCTCAAAGTGTCAGCAAAGCACTAGAGGCTAAATTAGAGATTAGCTTATAAATTACAATAATGCATTGAGGTCAGGCTCAAGGTGAATGTTAATTTGGTGTAATTCAATTTTACCCCTGCTCTTGATGCAGAGGTAAGAAAAATGTCAAGGCTATAAATAGATTTAAAGTGATTGTTTACCCTAGACAAAATACTAATTCAATGATTTGCTTTCTTTTATGAGACGCAAAAGATGTTTTAAGGAATGTAGTTGGTTGGTGAACTGGTTGGCTGTTATGTAATGGAGTGAATGATGGCTTAAAATATGCAAAAGGACCGAAAGATCAACATTAATGTCTTCTAAAAACAGTTGATACCTTTGTGTGAGGAACAGACTTCAATTTAAATCATTACTCTCTTATAATCTTGATACCCACATGTTGTAATGACTGATCTTTCTTTCCTCAGACGAAAAGAAATTAAGGTTTTTGAGAAAGAACTTTCCAGAATTTTTCTCAATATAGTGCACTTTAGTGGGGATCAATGAGTTGAAGGTCCAAATTGCAGCTTCAAAGGGCTTTGCATGATCCCAGCTTAGGAATAAGGTAGCGAAACAATCTGCCGTTTTCTAAAAAAAAAATTATAAAAATGTGTATATACGTTTTTTTCCACCTCAAATGCTCATCTTGCACTAGCTTGACTATACACATTTTGTAATCACGTTGAAAATGTCAAGTGTGATGTAGGCGGAAGTACTGACCTAGTGTTTACAACGTGCAAAGAAAGTCAAACACCCTTTGTAAAAAAGGTAAAACAGCGATGTTGGAAGATTTTGAAAGTTGAAGGAGAAAATAAGATGGAGTTTTCTACCCTACCGTACCTTTTTGAACCGAAGTAAACAGACGAAGAGCTAACCACGTGCGACCTTTCCAACGTAATTATGTAATATGTGAAGTTGTGGCTGTGCTTCGCAGAGCTAGTGCATGAGCATTTGAGGTTAGAAAGTATATACATTTAAGTAAATGACCGGTTGTTTCGCTAGAAAAGAACTTATTCCTTGGCTGATAGTGTAGAGACCTTTAAAGCTGCACTGAAGTCCGCTATAAGGAGAAAAAACCTGGAAAGTTTTCCTCAGAAACCTTAATTTCTTTTTAACTAAAGAAAGACAGGAATCAGGAAACTTTTATTCAGTAAGTGAACTAAGAACGAAAACTTAGTGTCCTTTTTAAAGCTTTTAAGCATCATTCCTAATGAAACGTAACCAACTACATTCTCTAAAACATCTCATTTGTGTTCTAATCCAAGAAAGTAAGTCATTAATGCTTGAAACAACAGCAACAATGTGGGTAAACTGACTGAATTTTCATATTTTGGGGGAACTACCCCTTTGTAGAAGTTAAAAAGGAGTGTACGACTTTTATGTATTCTCAAGCACGCACACAATGTGTTCTGTCAGGACTGAATGCTGACAAAATGGCTGCTAAATTTAAGTTCCAAATTTGTCTGCAGAGAATATAGATGGCCTGTTTGGTATGCTGGACTGGCAGGTTTCTGAAGATCCTGATTGCCCACTGTGACGGTTGTCCCTGAGGCAGGTAACCAAAGCGTTCACTGCCTGGAGCTGAGACGCATAGTAACATCTGGTTCTCTGTACAGCCGTGTGAATGGGCATTGCCAGGAGAGAGACCTACATCCAGGCTTTGTCAGGTGTTTGTACTAGGAGGGAAAGCTAATGAAAGCAGTTTCAGAACAAGTTAAAGTTGATAATTCTTTCTCTACAACTAAAAGTTGATGGCAACTTTTTGCAGTTTGAAAAAAAAAAAACTAGAAAAGGTTGGCACACCACAGCTCCAAAAATGTTTATTTCACGTTCTCACCACAGGTGACATTTTAAGCCATATGGCTCTTCATCAGACAAACTTTTGGCAGTTTGCAATGCGACCAAACACACCATTTGCGCTGACTTATTGATGTGTTTGTTGTTTCTTCAAATGCTTTAAATTAAGAGTGAAGGTCAGGTTTAATTTAAATGGAATGTTGAATAAAATTACGAAAGGCAAGAAACAAACAAACAATGAGAGGCTTGTAAGTGTTTTGGGTACCTTGAATGCGGATCAAGTGGTTTGCATTAAGGAAAATTTCCATTTCTGCTCTATCCAATTGGGACCTTGCTCAAGTGTTTTTGCTGGATCCTCAAATCATATTATGAGTAATCAACAATACTTGATATTTTCAGATAGTAATTGAATACTTGATATTTTAATGTTTGATGAATACATTAAAGAGTTAGTTCACTCAAAAATGAAAATTAGTCTATCATTTACTCACCCTTAAAGGGTACATAACATACACAGTTTCTCCTAATCTCATGTTAATCCTGAGTACCTATAGAGTAGTACTGTATCTTTAATACTTCCAAAAAGTATTTAGTTTTATTATGTTTATAAAAGAAAAATACAGATTTCTGATTTTCTCCAGAAAAATCCGAACTTCTGGAGGTTCACTTGCGTTAGGATTGCCAATAAAACAGACATCTGATGCTGTTTCACTTACCATCTGCAGTTCTGAATCATTCCTGGGATCTTTTATAGCTGGGACCGCTCCATCTTTCAGTATCAAACAATGTGCAAATCCAACGTCGAACTGGTCCTCGTATATGAAACATTCATCAACAAACACACTTGCAAAACTCCATTGCTGCCCCAGAAAAAGGAACTGCATCCACTGTTCACGTAACGCTGGGTTCTTCGGGAAGCTGAGCAAAGTTATCTTTGCCTTACAACCAAAACCACACTTATTTAGAGACATTCTTCCTGAGTAAATCCCTTGAAGAGTGCAGCTGAATGAAGCACGTTGATGGGCGCGCTCTCTTTCTCACGGTCTAGTCGACGTGATCGCGGGCACGCTTTTCCGGGAGAAATGCTCATATAAGGAGTTCCACCACCAATTACGTCATTAATGCCACGCTTGGAAAAAAAAACAGCAGAAACGTGTACCAACCTGGAAGTAAGATTTTCAGCAAAGAAATTCTGTCATTTGTCCAAACAATTTTTTTTTTTGGCCATGTTTAGCATGAGAATCCAACTCTTTAACACTGTAAACAACTCTGAATATACGAAACACCATTGTACCCCCCCTTTAAGCCATCCTTGTTATATTAATGTATCAACTGATGCATTCGCCATGCTGCCTATATCCAGTTGTAAAGCCTAGATATGATATGTAGCCTAATTTTCACTCATTGGGGAGTCGCTCTATAAACGTCTATAAAGCGTTTATGGGCTTTGTTATAATGAGAGGAATAATTAGCTTGCAGAACTCAGGACTGAACAAAAATCTGGCGTTTTGAGCCATCTCTCGTTATCTGACTGATAAATGCAAACACAGAAAGGCACTGGAGCCTGGCATGAGGCGGCTGCATTTACTTTCGTTATGTTAATGTTTATTTTGTTATTAATGTTACCTTTGCAGTTTCCCGCACCCTTCCCTAAGTCTTAAACTTTGCTACATACACACATAGAGGCTATATCTTCCGGAAGTCATCCTGGCGACCTATTTTTTACGTCCTGCGACCCACCCAATGGTCGCTACCCAGGGTTTGAAAACCACTGCCCTTGATTCATGGTGTGAGCGGTATAGGAGTCTGCAGCAGCACATTCGTGATGCGTGAAATCTTTTGGATGAACGATTTCCGACATAATAAAAATGCAAACAGACATACAGAGATTTCTGCCTTTATTATATGCATAGCCCCTCCCACCGAAGCTTCGAAGCTCAAAAAATGGCATTCGAACCAGCCCTAGTGTGGAGTCATGATTGTGATCTTGCGATCGGGTCTGCAGGAATTTGGGCGGGACTTTGATACCACGGCTCTACCTCACACTACTGCGCAGACTCTGGCTTCAAATGACGTAATTTCCCATAATATGGCCGCTGCCATAATGAAATGCTTTGGCTTCACTTTTCTGTAGTGGAATGAATGGGAGACGCGTTGTCCATCTTTTTTTACAGTCTATGCTTAAGATTGATTTCTAAGGTTTTGGCCCTGTGACAGTCATAAAAATTCCTTATGCTCTCCAGACGCAGCAGCAATGGGTGAAACAAAGAGATCATGGAGATCCATCCAAATCCATTCATAACTATGTTTTCAAACCTTGAACTGATGCAAACCACAACACACACATCTTATACTTATTCAGAGAATCATGTTTGGACTTAATGTGTTTGTAACATTGCCAGATGTATTCTGGTTGTGGTTTGGAAAGTGAGAAATGCACCGGTAAAACTTCAGTGACGCTTTTCTAACTTTGTGTTTGGACTATGCAAATAAATTCCACCAGAGTGTCCCCCCACTCTGACGGCAACAGTCAATCACAGCACAGAAATGGAGAATCGCCAAATTGCAAATCTCCTCCTAATTTGAAAGGTATAATGGTACCCTTCCAAAAGGCACACCGTTCTGAGTCTAAAGCCTGCAAAAATGAGACATTAGCAGAGCAACAAAGTACTGGGCCCGAAGCCCAAAAGGGGAGAGGCAATAACAGCTACACCGTTCTGAGTCTGAGTCCCGTTACAGGGAAGGCAGCAACAGATACACCGTACTGAGTCTGTGTCTCGTAAGGGAAGAGTCAATAACAGCTAGACCATTCTGAGTTTCTGGCACGTCCAGGGGATGCTAACAGATCACTGCTTCTGAGTCTCCCCTCCAGAGAGACCGTAACATATCATCAATGTTCTGAGTCTACTGTCCAGAGAGACAGAAACAGATGCTCCACGCTTCGAGTCTCCAGCTTTGAGGCAGCAACAGATACTACCACGTTCTGAGCCTCCAACCTGTGAGCAAAGAGATACTCTACATTCAGAGTCTTCGTCAAATGAGACAACAACAGATGCAGCACGTCCTGACAAAGCGGATTGACCAAGTCTTGAGTCTATAGCCCAGAGAGGCAGAAGACAAACAGACATTTGCAACAAGATTAAGCTCTGGTGAGCAACCTTCACTTCAGGTACCTTTTGTTTGTGTGTTCCAAGCTAAGGGCCTTCAGCATCTACACCAGGGCCACATCTGCGTGTTCCAGATCTTAGGACCCTTTGGTGCTCCAGGAGATAAGCATCCTACAGCACTTTATGTTCAAGGCTGTCGAAATGGATCCCTGCTCTTTTTCCCAACTGTACTGCTACCAGTACAACTAGTGGAAGAAGTCGCCACCACCGGACTGCTCACTCAACCATGGAGAATGTAAATATCACTTCCAAACCTCTTCCAGAGACCTTGGCATTGATGTATATTATCAGTATATGTTTTTTCTAATTTACCTATGACACGAGTATCCATCAGTACACTGTTTCGCCTCCTTAGGTTGATGAAAGCAAAATTCACTATATTCAAACAGAAGCCGTCCCGGGTGGATGACGTAGGATGCGTTTGCGCCTGTGAGTTTCGTGAAAACCAGCGTTTGTTTAGAGAAGCAAAGGAAGCAAAGTTTCCTTACTTTAGCTTACTTTTGGCTTATATCGAAATCCTACAACATTCTTCTTTACAAATTCTGTTTTGAACTTCTAATTTGTGATCGTTGTTAAGTTTTGATCTCTCCACTGTGAGTGTTTAAAATATGAATATTTTTCTTTCAAAAATGATTTGAAACCCCCCCCCCCCCCCCAGAGCCATGCAATTTTTTTTTTTATTATTATGGATGGATGCGCTTTATTGGACTTCTTTTGACCTGTTGAAAAGAACCACCTGACTATTGATGAAGCTTGAAAGATCCAGGACAGTTTTTTATTATAATTCCGATTAGATTCGTCTGAAAGAAGGAAGTCATATACACACAGGATGGCTTGAGGGTGAATAAATAATAGGCTAATTTTCATTTTTGGGTGAACTAACCCTTTAATACACAAACATTCACACTTATATGTCAGTGGCACATGTTGAGCGATCATAAACTGAGATGAGATGATGGCCCAAGCTTGTGTTCCCAATATTAGATTGAGTGTCTGAAATTTGCTTTTAACAAGGTACGTTATCATTCTGTTATTTTTCTTTAATGAGTTTTTTGTGTGTGTGTGTCAGTATCAGGGAAGAATGACACAAGAGCCTTCTCTCTTGAGGGCATGAATTATTCAACATTCAATATAAAAATAACTTTCTTCTGCAGCTTAACTATTGAGAAAATAGAGTGGAGGAAGTTATCAGCTTAGGAAATGTTTTTCTTTTTTTAAATGCCAAAATAGCTGTGATATTTGCACTCAACCTTTCAGCCACTTTGTCTGTGGCATGTAATGGAACAGAGCTAAGTACTTCCCGCGGTGGGGGATGATGAGGATGCTCTATGAATTACATTTGCCAGTTTTGTGCGTCCTCGTGTCTCAGAATTAAATTTTTAAAAAAGAAACGGTCCCCTAAAGGACCATATGCATGTAAAAATCTGTTGTTCTCATCTTTGACTCACCTTTGCAAAACTTGTATTAACTGGAATTCATTTTTATTTCTTCTGTGTAATATACTTATTTTAATAATAAGTGACGGTTTACTTTTGCAGTAAGTCAAACTCTTTATATATAAACTCTATATAATTTGGCTAAGATTTTGAAATAAATTAATACTTTTAATCAGAAAGGACACATTAAATTAAGATTTATACATTTTCTGAAAGCTGAATAAATAAGCTTTCCATTTGTTTTTTTTATATATATATATATATATATATATAAAATATAATATAATATAATATAAAATGTTATTTATTATATATTATATTATTTTCTATTATTTATATATTATATTTTTTTTTTTCCACTTCCCCTGGAAGCCATACTTTTATGACAGTGATAAATAGAGACAAATAGGCATATCGTTTTAGATTCTTTTATTAGATTCATGCAGGTGCATCATGGATTGGGAAACAACTAACAGTCTACAAACTAGGTCAGTCATACTCTAGTGACTTTTATTAGCAAATAACACTGCCTGCAGTGCCGATTTTGGACAAAAATTTGGAGAAAATATGATCGCACATCATTATATCCACCTTTCTCGTAAGAAAGGGTGAGGCCATTTGTTTTATAGGTCTCATCTGCGTCCAGCTATTTTTAGCTGTACTCGGCTCATTTTGCTGCTTGATATTGCAAATTGGTGTGTCTTACCATGTTTTTTTAGACCTACTTGTGAATGACTAAAGTTGTATCAGCTTTGTTACAGAAAGATATGGCGATCTGCCTCACACCATGAACCCCAGACAGTTTGACTCAATCTTAATGGCTATGCGTGTTTAGATTCCTTGCCATGTAGCAGACACTTTTCATCCAAAGCAATTTAGTATCCTGATTGCAGTTAGCGTCCCCCTGGAGAAGGTGGCTGAGGACACAGTGTTGATTGTGATGGCAGTAATCGAGCCTGCAACGTTTCTGTTAGCAGTTCATATTATTAACCATAATGCTCTTGTGTTTTCTTTTTTTCTTTGACCTGATGTGTTTGCTTTCACTAGTCAGCCTGTATGTCCAGCGCCCAAAAGATCACGTTCAGAAATTGGACTTAACCTATTGACTTTTTTATGTATTCTGTTCATAAAGGTTCCTTTTCAGCAAGACTCTCCAGTCTGCTCGTGTTTTCATTGCAATTTTCAGTGAGGGTCAAAGTTGATCTCATGTCTTGCAGGAAAGGTTACACGATCAGGGTTGGCAGTCTCTCTTGTGTATAAGTGTGCTTTTAGTTGAGGTGAACATGGAGACTGCATTAGAGAGTAGACAGTTTGCTTGGTAGTATGTCCCAAATTCACCTGTCCACCTTATTTGCTTTAGATTTTCTGGTTTCTCTTAAATAGTGGCAATGACAATATGATTGTGTGTGTGTGTGTGTGTGTGTGTGTGTGTGTGTGTGTGTGTGTGTGTGTGTGTGTGTGTGTGTGTGTGTGTGTGTGTGTGTATTGTATATAATAATAATAATAATATATATATATATATATATATATATATATATATATATATATATATATATATATATATATATATATATATATATATATATATATATATAATTTATTTATTTATATATATTTTAAGAAATTAGTCTCCTTTTTCCCTTTTTTTTTCCCAACAAAGTCAGAATTGTGAGATTCTAACTCAATTCTAAGAAAAAAGTCAATTCTGAGATATAAACTCAATTTCAAAATACAAACTTTCACTTGTGAGTTATAAAGTCAGAATTGCAAGATATAAACTCAATTGCAAGAAGTCAGAATTGTGAGTTTACATCAAAATACTGAGGAAAACAGTAAACTATGCAATATAAACTCACAATTCTGAATAGTCAAAATTTCGAGATACAAACTTGCAGTTGAGTTATAAAGTCAGAATTGCAAAATATAAATTCATAACTGAGAGAAAAGTCAGGGTTGCAAGTTTATATCTCTGTTATGAAGAAAAAAGTCAGAATTACAAGTTTTCATCTCAATTCTGAGAAAAAAAGTCAGAAGTGGCAGTTTATATTTCAGTTCTGAGAAAAAAGGTCAGAATTGCAAGTTTACGTTACAATTCTAAGACATAAAGTCAAAATTTCAAGATACAAACTTGCAATTGCGAGTTATAAAGTCAGAATTGTGAGATATAATCTCACAATTGCGAGAAAAGCCAGGATTGCAAGTTTATATCGTTCAATTCTGAGAAAAAATTCAGAATTGTCAGTTTATATCTCACAGTTCTGAGAAAAGTCAGAATTGCTAGTTAGTATCTCAATTCTGAAAAAAGTGAGAATTGCAGGTTTGTATATTTCAATTCTGAGAAAATTAGGAGAAAAGTCAGAATTGTGAGATTTAAACACTGATGAATTAGTCAATTGTTAGAAATATAGTCAAAATTTTGAGATAAACTTGCAGTTGCGAGTTATAAAATCTGAATTGCAGAGTTCAGATAAGTATATTCAAATGTGCTTTATAAACCTGTAAATCATACTTCATTCATTTACATCACAATCGTATATTTGCAGGTTATTCTTGAAAATCTGTTGGAGTAGTTTGAGTAGTTATGTAATAGTTTCCATTTCTCTAATATCTGCACCATTGATCTTTTAGTAGGTAGATCCTCCTGGAACCATTTATGAGCTATATCTTTTTTTTAATGCTTGTTTCCAATGTTTTAAACATACTGTATCAACACTGGGGGTGTGGGGGGAACCTAAGAAAGGCATTTGGAGAGTAAAAACATGACTAATAATAAACCTTACATCCTCACAGAAAGTATTTATCTTTGAACATTACCAGAATATGTTTTCAGAATTTCTCCAGCCACAGAATACACGGTACCAATCTATAAAACCTTTTCTCTTGGGGTAATAAAAAACATTTCCAGCATAAATTACGCTTGTTCTTATTGGCATCAAATAAACCTTGCAATTTAGGTTGCAAATGTTCAGAGTGTTGCTTGAGTTTATCCACAAGTAGTCGGCAACCCTCCTTTTGTGCAAACTTTCACTCGAGGAAGTCTCTCATCTGTAGCAGAGTTACACAACTGAATCGAAGTTATATCAATCCTGTTTTCCATGTCTGGAGCTGCAGGGCCCATTTCTCCTAATCTCGGTTCTAAATTTGGAGAGAGCGCAGGATGATGTGCCTCAGAGTGAGTCAGAGAGGTTTGATCATGAGATATAATAGCATGTGTATCACAGTGAGTGCTCTTGGAGACATCAGTAAAACTTTTTGCTCTAATCATTAAGTACGCATTTTGTGCTTTCCATGCATGTTGCTTAATTTGTAAATCATGTAAGCTGTGTTTCCGATCGCTGTACATTCTTCGCCACATGTACTATCTCCAGCGAGGGAGTCAGCGTATTGACACGAAACCCCCCCAGAGCATGTGTCGGATGACCAGGCTTGATTTAGCCAGGGTGTGGAAGTACAACTGTCCGATTCCATAGCGGTTCCATGATTCAAGCGCTGTTTTTCCTGGCCTCTCATTGACCCTCTGCATGGATGTATCTTCCAGAGGAGGAACTCTACATGTGATCTGGGCTGGATTGAGTCTTTGACCTTAATCATATTTGCCTGTGGGTGTGCTCAGCTGTTACGGACGAGTGAGATTCTTAGGGCTTTATTCACTAGGGACGATATGATCATAGGATTGATGACCAATACCTCAGATTTGAAGGCCAAAAATGACTGAAGTGCATTTGCATATACTCAGAGCTCTAGTAAATGCCTCATTCTGTTTTAAAGTCACAGTAAATGTGGCGGAAGTTTGAGTTGAGTTTAACCTCAGTTTTTCCTCGTCTGAAATCAGAGGCACTTAAACTTATGCTCATGCGAGATATACAGTTGAAGTCAAAAGTTTACACTTTTGGGAAGAAGAAAAATGTAGGCCTACACATTCGGTTCAAAAGTTTTCACCCCGGCTCTTAATGCATCATGTTTCCTTCTGAAGCATCAGTGCGTGTTTGAAACTTCCCTCAGTTGTCCTTAGTGTGAAAAGATGGATCTTTTTTTTAAAAAAAAAGGATTTTTCTGAAGAACAACTGTTCAGGACAAACAAGGGACTCATGAACAACTATCACTAAACTAAAAAACACAGCTGTGGACCATTCAGCCAAAAACACAGTATTAAGAATCAAGGATATGTAAACTGTTGAACAGGGTTGTTTTTATAAATTGTACTATTATTTTCTCTTGTGGACTATATGTAAACTTGTAATGTTAATGTGTGATATCTTATTCAGTTCAGTACTAAATTAAAAATAACATGCATTTTGTATGACTCCTCTAATTTTGGTAAAATAATTAACATCTGGAGATTTTTGCAAGGTGTATGTAAACTTTTGACTTCAACTTCACCATATTTTTCTGAGCAGATGTTACAGTGTAGTTTCCTTGTAGTGAGTGCCATCTAGTGATAACAAGCTGGTAGTATCTTTCCAGAATCTTATATACAATCCCACAAAGAAGCATTGTTCAGCTTTGAGTGGGGTTTTCAATGTAATACCAAAGAAATGTGTTTTTAATTACATAAAAGCATTACTTTGAGTTTAAACAGTGCCAGTGAAGAAAAGTGTACTGTTACTTTTCTTAGTAATCAGACTTCTATTTTTTTTTGCCTAATGAACCATAAAATAGCAGAATAATCCCGTAAAATTTCATTTAGGGAGGGACGAGGCATATCAAGGGACCAAATTATCAACTGCATATCAATGCTGTGGAACCACTTAAAACACTAGGATCATCTTTTTTATGATTAACAGTGATGTAGTCTGTTAAAAAAAAATCTAAAACTTGGTCTTTGGTAGGAAAAAAGATCTTTTCAAGGACTTCAATTGTCTTGTTTGTGTTTTAGTTTTCTGTTGTTTCTATGGCTTAAGTGTGAGGTTAGAAACCAGCAAGCTATTGTAAGGAACTGGGAATGCTTTAATTTACGTTAAATCATGTCTTTAGCGATGTGTGATGTTTCTAGTAAAGATATCATCTAGCAGAACCTCTGCAGCTTGTGCAAAAATCAATACCGCTCAAATTGAAATCTGTCGGCAGCTCTGTTGTAGCGCTGGAGGAAGCAGTCGAGGTAATTGGAAACTTCAGAGGCAGCACATTTGATATTTGTGCACAGGCAAGGAACTCCCACGGGCCATTTATTCATATCATATCATGGGCACAGGATGGGCATCCCTGACTCAAAATCAATGTGATTGTTCGATTACACTGAAGACAAATTATCCTCCTTATGAAACGCTCATGAGCGATTCTGATTCCATCCACTAGAGGGCAGCATACAGTTTGGTTTCAGTAGATGTGCTTGACTATAATCTGCAATAGCTTGCTCATAATATACCAAGGCAAGTCACTAATAAATAGGCTAAGACATTGTACCTATTTGTCCTCCCATCTAACATCTGTTTAACAAGCTGTTTCCACTTTGCAAGGTCCGATTTCATTATACTCAGAGCCAGACGAAAGAGAGTGTAAGTAGTTGAATTAGACTAAATCAGTGCTGGGAAAGGCAGATCCATTCATTAAATGGCTTAAAGGAATAGTTCACCCAAAATGAGAATTTGCTGAAAATGTACTCGCCCTCAGGCCACCCAAGATGTAGATTTGAAGAAATGTAGCATTTTATCGCTTGCTCACCAGTGGATACTCTGCAGTGAATGGGTGCTGTCAGAATGAGAGCCCAAACAGCTGATAAAGACATCACCGTAATCCAGAAGTAATCAACACAACTCCAGTCCAACTATTAATATCTTATGAAGTAAAATGTCTTACGAAGTTGATTATGAGAAACAAATCCATCATTATGTTGGTTTACTTTTAAACCTTCGCTTCTGGACAAAATGAGTCCATAATCCGTAAAGGGATAGTTCACCCCCCCCCCCCCCCCCCCAAAAAAAAACACAAAAATAAAAAATCCCCCATGCTTTACTCACCCTCAAGCCATCCTAGATGTTTATTTTTTTTCTTCTTTCAGATGAATACAGTCTGAGTTCTATTAAAAATGTCCTGGCTCATTCAAAACGTTAAAATGGCAGTAAATGGGTTTTTTGATTTTGAAGTCTAAAAACTGCATCCATCTATCATAAGTACTCCCCACGGCTCTGACACAAACCATTGTGTCACAAAATAATTCACTGTTTTGAAGCATTCCAATTGGATCAGGTATTGTGAATCATTTGATTCAGATAGGGACTTTAAAATCATGTATCGCAAATTGTTAGATTTAGATCGGGACTTCGGAGTGGCTTTGCGAATCATTTGATTTAGATCAGAACTTTGCATATTGTGAATCATTTGATTCTGATCAGGACTTCGGAACACGGAACACATAGCACAAATCATTTGATTTAGATCGGAACTTCGGGGCGTGTAGCGTGAATTTTTTGATTTAGATCGGGACTTCTGAGTGTGTAGCGTTAATCATTTTTTATAGATCGGGACTTCGGAGCATGTTACGCAATTCATTTGATTTAGATTGGGTCTTCAAAAAAAGAAGCGGATTCACGAATCATTTGACTTAGATTGTAAATTTGCTTATCGTGAATAATTTGATTCAGATCGGGACTTCAAATCATGTATCGCAAATCATTTAATTCAGATCAGGACTTAGGAGCGCTTAGTTCAAATCATTTGATTTAGATCGGGATTTGGAGTGTGTAGCGTGAATCATTTGATTCAGATCAGGCCTTAGGAGTGCTTAGTGCAAATAATTTGATTTAGATTGGACTTTGAAGCGGGTTCACAAATAATTTGACACAGATTGGAAATTTATGCAGCGTGATTCATTTGATTTAGATTGGAGCTTTGCCTATCGCAAATCATTTGAATTAGATCAGGACTTTGGAGTGCTTAGCGTGAATCATTTGATTTAGATTGGGACTTCGGAGCAGGTTCACAAATCATTTGACTTGGCTTGGAAACTTGCATATCGCAAATCATTTGATTTACAGCATAAATCATAATTTTTTTTTGGTCCAAATACATTAAAGTAGCTTGACATTATCACTGAAGACCATCATGTCTGTCATGGAATGGCCTCCCAATCACCTGATCTCAACCCAATTGAGCTACTATGGGAGGAACTGGACCGTGATGTCCGTAGGAAGTGTCCAACCAGTGTGAATCATCTTTGGGCAATCCTTTAGGAGGCTTGGAGTAATATATCAAGTCAATGTTTGAATAAACTGACAGCTTGGATGCCCAGATTATGCAGAACTGTAATAGCTGCTAAAGGTGGATATTTTGATAAATCGAAAATGTACGTTTTTTTTTTTTTTATGTATAAACTGTTTATGTAATAAAATGTTTTCGTAGTTTGTGTTGTCCCTTATCAGTGCAAAATTATCACAAATTAAAAAGGATTCATACTAATAATGTCCAAAACCCCACTTTTCTAGGGCGTTTCTAACCTTTTGGAGGGCAGTGTAGTTTGGAACTTCAGAGCGGGTTTTTGAATCATTCCGCAAACTGAATGATTCGTGTATCATGAATGATTTGTTTTCAGATCAGGATTTCGGAGGTTTCACAAATCTTTTTCTCTGATTATATGTAGTTTTTAAACGGTGGAAAACATAAAACCATAAGTGAGATCTCTAATTAAAGTCCTTGAAAATCAAAAAAGCAGTGCTTAAAGTCTTAGAAAGTCCTGGAACTTCATTTTACAGTATCCGTATGAACCCTGTATATATTGCACTATGTGCCATTCGCTGTACAGAAAATAAAAATTCTGTGAACAAGTGACCGTTTCAGCCACAGCTTCAGCATGTATTTATAATGTAGAGGGCAGGATGCTTCGAATTCTAGAGAGCATTTGATTAGACAGAAAGAGTGATGTCATCCAAAATCCTTGATCAATGTTGGCTGAATGTTTTGAATGTGTCGGTCTGTCTTGTAAATGCAAATTTTGCCACTGCTTTGAAACACACTAGCTTATAGATAACCTTAGGGTTAACATATTCATACTAAAATTTTTGATTTCATGTGGACTTTAATGATTGATTTGTTTATTGCAAACATGCAGCTTTTCACATCACAAGAAGTTAATTGTTGGACTAGAGCTGTGACAGTTTCTTTGGATTATAGTGATGTTTTTATCAGCTGTTTAGACTCTCGTTCTGACGGCACCCATTCACCATGATCGATCGGTGAGCGATTGCTGCAATGCCAAGTTTTTCCAAAACTGATGAAGAAACAAGCTCATCTACATTGTGGATGACTCACCCAAATTTTAATTTTTGGGTGAACTGTTCTTTTAAAAACGGGGCGAGACCCTTCCCTTGACTTTGCTAGTGGTCTCAGCATCTGGTCCGCATGTGATAGCTAGATTGAATGTGTGTGAATGCGACTTGTGATCGTAGCTCCCATAGCCAGCAGTGTGTGTGTGCATCTGAGTAAGAGTAACAGAATCCCAACGTGATGCGCTGGGATGCTTTAACGGAGTAAATATAGCCACAGCGGGCAGGGCGAGAGGCCCTCATTGCCCCTGACTCTCCTTCTCGAAGAGTGAGAGAGGAAATGGCCACTCTTACAGTATTAATCGCCCATCTCGACATACATTCGAGACAGGATGTATCGTGTTACGGAACATCCGTGCGATTTGGAGCCTGATCATTAATAAATGCATTGAATCAGTTTGGTCATCTTTGTTTTTAGGTAGGTCCACACATCACCTTGGCAAATCAGGATGCCGCTCTGTTTTTTATCGCTTAATGAAATCCGGCTGCTCCTAAATTGGTCCTGAATTAAGGCCACCCAGCGTCTCCGGGCTGCATTACCTCAACCAGCAGGTCAAGGCTCGTGACTGACTGCATACAGCCTGGAAGGATTGATTGGCGAGCTGCAGGTCATAGCTATGTTGATGATGCCACGGTAAGTCTATTATTATCAACGCCGGCCAGATCACCGTTCCTTTTATGGGCTCATTAAATGTGTTGAGTCGTTATGGTCGTACATCAAGGTGACTCAAGGGAAGGGTCATATTTTTTCACGTGCAAAGGTTCATAGTCAAATATCTGCTGATGCTAGGCAGGATTTTTATTTTTTATTTTTCAGGCTTGGTCTTTTGTATGTATGTTTGTTGAAGAGTTACAGCACGCTTGGATGCGTTTATCAAACTCTGTTGACATCCTCTGTAATTCAAAATGCATTAAAATATATTTATTAGCCCATTAAGTTGCACTTGGTAAACAGCATCTGTGTTCTTTTTAGTTGTCAAACGTTCTTTCAGCTCCAAATGAACTTTTTGATCGATTGACAGGGAAATCATCTTTGATCGTATGACAGGAAGTCATTTTCTATTTGATCGTGTGGAGTGAAAATCTCATCTGTAACTTTTAGATTGTAGTATATGCATTCAAAAATCCTTCAGGTTACACTTCAAACTTTTGGGGTCAGTAAGGTTGTTATTGTTTTTGAAGTAACTCTTTTATGCTCACCAAGGCAACTTATTGTTGAATATTTTAGTTAATAATAATAATAATAATAATAAAAATAATTGTATTAAACATTTTATTTGAGTGATATTTAGTAATATTTCTTATTTTGTTTAACATTTAGTAGTAAATATTTTAGTTAATAGAAATATTCAAATGTTTTAAATATTTTCAAGTAGTAAAATGTCTTATTTTGTTTATTTTATGTAGTTCATCATAATAATAATAATAATAATAATAATAATAATAATAATAATAATAATTGTCTTTAATATTTTTTACAGTGATTATTTGCATGTAGTAATATTTCTTTAGCTTAATATTGTTAATATTTGACTTATTTTGAGAGAAAGTTATTTTAGAAAAAATTGTTCAGTTTCATATGTGATTAAAACAGCATGATTTGAAAGACAATGTTTCTCATAAAAATTGTGATAAATAATTATTTAAATTACAACAATTTCAAGTAGTAATTTCTTGTTTAATATTTTATGTAGTTAATA